>JAEQBH010000645.1:0-300897 GCA_016808115.1 Tetrastigma voinierianum | reverse complement strand
GAAAAGATTTGTGGTGTTTTTAAAAAATACTATTAGGAAAAGAAAATATGAAAATATGAATATATTAGAGGTGCTTATTTAAAAAAAGAAAGAAAGAAAGATTAGAGGTGCTTTTAAATAATACTGTTGTGAAGGATATCCCAAATAGCATTAGAGGCTTAGAATTGTATTAAGGGTCTGACAGAGGCTGGTGACAATATTGGAGCAATAATATGTGAAGAGAGTAATGGAAATCATTGGAGAAGCACTAATGATTCCGAAGCTGATGCGGTGGAGGAGGAGCCACAATACCACTTTATAACACGTGAAATCATCAAGGTGTACACTTCATCATCCATCTATTAATTTAGGTACTGCATTATTGTTTCCTCTACTTCTTTCTTATATATATACATTCCCAACTTCTCTCATTTCTTTATATATATTATTATTGATTCCAATTATAATATTGATGTCAATTTTCCTTTTTGTATTTTATGTTTGTATTTGGTTCCAAAATTTGGAAAGAAAATGGGAAGAAAAGAAAGTAAATGTGATAATTTTAAAAAATATAGTAAAAAAAAATTAAGCCAATTATTATTTTTAATTTGTTTGTTCATGGATGATAATGTTATCGAACCTGCCATGTTTGAATTAGGTCGGCCACAAGACGTTGATCGTTTCTCGCAAAACAAACAAAAAGGACGTAGCCACCGCTGTCTTCTCTCTGGAGTCAAGTCGCTTCCAGGGAAAGAAGATCATCGTTAGGAACGACTTTCGCAAGGTACCTTCACCGATGGCGCCGCAGATTTATAAATTTTATTTATCATGATAACTTTCCTAGTTGGATGATGATACGTATATTTCTCCCATTGAAGTAGAGATTTTCTTCCTTATTATTAACCGATTAATAAGTGAATAATTGATAACTTTGTCAGAGATGATATTATTCTTCTTCCTATTTGGGTGAGAGATTTTATTTCCTTATTGTTAACCGATTAATAATACAAAGAAAATCTCTCACCAACCTAGAGAAATATCCTCGTATCATCATCCAAGTAGGAAAGTTATCATGATCATCCATTATAAATATCAGGTCATCCCATCGGTGAAAGGTACGCACATAAAATTCATTCCCTAAGCAGTTGATCTTCTCTTCCCTCGAAAAGAACTGACTTAGGCATCGGAGAGGCAACAGGCGAGCTCCGTCGATCCTTTTTGTTTCTTGTTTTTGCAGAGGAGTCCAACTGCAGTGGAGTCGCCTGACCTACTAGCAATTCAAGCATACCAAGCCCGCCCGATTGGAAAAGCATCATCAGCCATACGCCTCGTGGGAAACGATAGCTCCTTTACAAATAAAGTCACCTCTCAATGATCGATGTATCAACTCGAAACACAAGCAGGAGCAACGCCGATCCTTGTTGTTTCTTGTTTTTTTAGAGGAGTCCAACGTGTGGAGTGTAAAACCCCAACCTTATTGAATGTTATAATGGTAGTTGTTGAACTGATTAGAGGTCCAATGATAGAAGCGAGGGTAGATTAGAATTTAGAAGCTCCTAGACGGCCATTCGGGGCATAAGTGGAATTTTTCAAATTTTTCACCCATGACCAAGGAATAGTAATTTTCTTATTATATCCTGGATAAGGAGATGCAGATTTAATTTCTAAGAAATTTTAGTTTCTATGACTTTGAACCGATATTTAGAAGAGAATTTGGAGATTTGAGTGAATAGATTTCCGTATCGAAATTTGGAGTCATACCAAATTTTTGGAAATTGGGGCCGAAATACGTAAATGTCCTAATTAATTATAGAGTCTAACGAAATCGAAAACGGAGTCCGCTTCTTGAATAGCTTTTCCTGTGCGATCCGAACGTAATTTCGACAATAATACGCTATTGAACCGGGATTTTCGATTTTAATGATTTTAAATCCCGATTTCGTGATTTCGCAGCCCGAATCCACCGTGAAGGATTTAATTAGAATATTTCATGGTCAATTTGAAGTTTAGACGACCATAGAATATTTCACGCGACCCAGATAAAAGCAAGATAAGGTGAAACCGAGATAAAGTCGCTATAAGGGAGATATTTTTGGCCAGGAGAGCCAATCAAACCTTCTTAATGGTTATTGCGATTAAAACATCAAGAGAGAATGGGACCAATGAGATTCTGGGCACAAGAGCCAATCAAAATTTTTAAGGGCTAGTTAGTGGTTAGTGACTCACGAGAATGGACCAATGAGATCTTCGTTCAAGGGCAATTTTGGAAGTTGTGAGTCGTTAAATTTAAGATTAAGTGTGCCTAAAAGAGGAGAACACGGGCTATGAGAGGAAAAGGAGAAGAAAAGAGAGAAAAGAAAATGAGTTAAGAGAGAGTGCGAAGAAAATCGTGGAGCAAGTGTGAGGTGGTTTTTCTCCTCCTTCAAGCTCTGTTGATCTCCAAGTGGTAGCAAGAGAGAAAAAGCCAAGGAAAACTCAAGAAACGAGTAAGTTTCTAATGGTGGGAAAGTCGATCAATGTTTTCATGTCTAATGCTTCGATTTTCTTATATGGATGTTAGAATTGTGGTAAGGGCAAGGTTGAATCAAGGATACTTGATATAAATGGAGAAAGAAATGATTGTGTTAGGTTTGAAAAATAAAGTGGGTGATTGGTTAGGTTTGATAAGGCATTTGTGTGATATGTTGAAATTGGTTGTGGATTAGTGAAATCGAGGTATAAGGCATTAGATCGAGTGATTAGAATGAAGAAAATGAAAGAACAAAATTGAATACGGTTTGCATATTTCGCCAAAAGGGGAAATGAGGGTCGGAGGTAGTTTGCAATTTCATGTGTTTTAGGTGAATATTAACTCTAGAAATGCATTGAATTGGTTAGAAAAGAAAAGGATTTGAATTTAGGACATGAAGGTCATTTTGTAAAGTAAAGGGTATTTTTGGTCATTTCTTTACCTGGTGGCCAGTGAAGTGTGGTTAGGTGAAAAATGAATGTGTAGCGGTGGGTTAAAATGGAAGTTATGGTTAATGGTTAGTTGTGGTTTTTCTTGAAAATGTGAAAATAGAATTATCTGGACTTAAACGAGACCGACGGTTGTGTCGATCGAGCTGAACTGAGTGTAAAATGATGTTTTGAAAATCTGAGTTTTAAAAAGTGAACGGCTTTAATGTTAAACTGAAAGTTTAATGTAAAATGTAAAATGTTTAATGAAAAGTTTAGTGATCTTGCTCTAAATATATATTTATATGAAATTAAGCATATGTATGCATGTGTTAAGGCATTATGAAGTTTAAAATCGCAGAAAGAATTTATATGTATATTTGCGTATATGTTTCTCAATGACAGCAGCATTTAAACGAATTCAATAAACGTATTGTGAATAAATGTTTCATCGATGGTTACTCCTAACCCTATATGACTGTTATGACTTATATCAGCTGAGGTACCTTAAGCGTGTAAGGATTTAGAGGGAATAACGATAGCTACAATGTATGGAGGAATAGATTTTTGTAATATCCTACACGTGATAAGGTGCTGTATGACTGAACCCTATGCAAGGCGTGAGTTTCCGTAGCCAGCGGTTATGGACTGGATCAGACCGTCCTCACCGTCGCATCCGAAAACTGCCGGCGCGCTTAATTCCCGTTCCATTAAAAGAAAGTTTTAAAGCATAAATTGATTTTAATCGTATAAGTATTTATTACTTTGATATATACCGAAATGTTGTCTTAATAAAAATGTACACTTTACCGAGCTCCTTTAGCTAATCCTCTTTTTCGTATGTTTCCCAAAACATTTTCAGACTTGAGACAAAATGCAGAGAGCATCCTCCGCAAGTAGCGAGTCGGCCATCGAGGAGACGACGTGATGCATCGTGATTGTATATATAATTTTGCATATTGTGACATGTTGAATATATTTTGTCATGTATATATGTATGGTGTGCAATTTGAAAGGAACTACGTGGGCTTTGATCCTCGCGACGAGGTAATGTGAGGCGGCCTACTTAAGTCCTATCAAGCCCAATCCTTTTTATAAACTGCGGTATGGAATTGATGAGGTTTTGAATGTTTTACGATCAAGTAAATAAACGATATACGTGATATTTTGCTTCGATTGGAAGCCAGGTGTTTAATTTGGTCAGGACTCCAGGAGTCCTAAAATGGAAGTTGAGAATTGGAGACAGTTGTTTTTAAATGTTTTGTGTTTGTAAATTCGGGAAAGTATGAAAATGTAGGAACTCCGCCGATTTTCTAAAAATCTAAGGGTTTGAAAAAGAAAGAAAAAAAAGAAAAAAATTTACCACGGCTCGCATTATTTTAAAAAAGATAGGCATGATCAGAAATGTCATCTACTGATTTTATTCATTGTTTTCATAAAAGTTTCTATATCCGTTGAGTGCCGTGAGGTCCCCTGTCTACGAGGTTAATCCGGTCGGATTCTTCATGGTCACGACCTACCAAGAATTCAAGCCACGCCTCGCCATTAAAAGATCATCGGGCTCAAATTATTGGCAATGGAAAATGTTTAAATTCTAACTATTCAGATTCATTGGGACGCCCCAAACCAGGTCCCGTTAACAAACTCCGTCAACCTGACGGATATCAGGACGCCGCACCTGACACCACCTGGGCGAAAATCAAGGCAGTCTCCTTGTACGTAGTCTACCGCGTACAAAACTCCGTCCTAATAATCAATTACCACATAGGGGACATGCGAGTAAAATAATGGCCACTTGGGCTCCTGCATCAATACTCACATAATATATCTCAACCAACTATATTTACATGGTTCAAGAGTTAATAAATTACTCTTAATACAACATATATTAAAAATATAGAGTTCTAATACATGTTATACAACAAACATCAGCCATTAAGCTCCGCTTCTTTCTTCTAACATCAGAACTCTAAATAGAGTGTCGCCTTTCCGATCGTCCATGGTACCCGAAATGCGGATCCCTTGACTGCAGGAGCAAACCCAAGAGATAATTTCCTACACGGGCTACTCCCACCTGGCGCATACGCATGGCAAACAATCACATCTGCTAATTTGCTGAACTTACTCGAATGTCTACTCAATTAACCTACGTCCCGAGCCCCACCGAATTCCCTCACATATGCCTGGGCCGAATGCGTAGTAAAAATATCCGGGGCCAAACAAAAGCTTTTGTTCTCAAAACTCACTACCGAATTTCTAGTAAATATCGGACTACCTCCGAGGCGAATTGTCGGATAACCTCTAAACAACATAATCCATCCGTTGATCCTGACGTCCCTCCAAAGGCAATTCTTCTAAAATCTTTCGTCGAAATTCCTTTCACAAACATTTCGCTTTTGTTTCATTTCATGCCATGCACTCACTCCTAATATTCTAGGCGCCTGTAACAAGATACTAACGACATGCCAATTCCAACACATTCACGCTTAATATATTCACACGCATATATATTAACATAATTAAATCACATAAAAACATGTTATGCAAATTCACAATCAATTACACCAAAATTAGCTCAGAGCAATTCATTTTGAATCACCAACCAAAACACATTTTCACACCAAAATTTCGTGTCACCATTCACGAACAAAGGGAAACCTCAAGCCATCGCTCACGACCACACAAATAGGATTTTTTCTTCACCTCTGGGCTCAAAGTTTTCAGACTACTGACGGCTAAAACAAGCCTTTAACATTCCGAATCATTTACATGGCTCTTAGCAAAAATTAATACAAGTAGGAAAGATCCATACTTTGGAGTTGTCAAAACTCCACTAAATCGGTGCCCACGCTGCAGCCTCGCCACGTAGCAACTTACTTTACCCGTTGAGAACTCGACGGCCTCCGATTCCACGAATCCTGTGAGAGAAGGTGCTCTCTCTCTCTCTTTAAAACTCAAAATGCCTAGCCACTCCATTTCTTGTTCCAGCTACTGCCCATTTTGTCTTCAAAAATGGAGAAGACAACACTATTCACATTTTTGTCTTATTAATTAAACTTTCATTTAATTCCCATCATATCCCTAAGTCTCGATTTTGACACTGGACTATCTACCCATCTATTTCACCATCTCTCTCATCTTGCAATGACGCTGGGCCACAAAGAGTATTACGTAAGAAAGGACTTTTGTCACATCACATGCTAAACTCGTTTACTAAGACCCGAGATAATTCTGCCTTGAAAAACGTGAGGGTTCACGACCGTCTCTCACCCGACGAAATTCGACGCAGTAGCTAGATTTCGCGAGACAATTCCAACGCGGTTCGCTTCATCATCCGAGATCTAGAAAATTTCGGGGCCAATCGAAATTACTGTTACCATTTTTCCAAAAATTTGAATTTTCTCGGGTCTTACAATTATATTCAATTTCATTTCCTATTTTCTATTGGAAAACTAACCTACAAAAATCATTTTTGTAATATTTTTTTTTCTTTTTTAAGTACTTTGTAAAGGCTAAACATAGCCCTTCAAATCATAGTAATCTATATCATGAGCGTAGATGTATTATATCCTAGGACTTCTTCAATTTAAAAAATTATAAAAATATGAAAGACAAACTTGACTTAACCATAACCATAATCATAAGTTTAAAAACATGTATTGTTTGAGCTAAATATCATAGATTTCTATATAGCCCTTTTTCATTATTTATTTATTTATTTAGTTGAACAAAAACCTATACAATGCAATTATCAAGCTCTTGGAATTCTTCATTACCTTATTAAACGCAATTATCAAGATCATGCATATGCTTATTACAAGTTAAATTTGTATATATATATATATATATATATATATATATATATATATATATATATATATGCTACTCATATATATTTTAAACTAAAGTCGCGCTCAACACACGACTTCATATTTTTAAACTGAAGTCGTGTTTTCAAAACACGACTTCATAATTTTACATCGAAGTCGTGTTTTCAAAACATGACTTCACAATTTTACACTGAAATCGTGTTTTGAAAACACGACTTCATAAATTTTATATTAAAATCGTATTTTCAAAACACGACTTCAAAATTTTACACTGAAATTGTGTCCTTAAAATACGACTTCACAATTTTACAATTTTACAATAAAATCATGTCTTCAAAACACGATTTTCACATTTTAACACTGAAATCGTGTCTTCAAATTAAATCGTGACGGGGTTCGTGTCATTGCATTCCGACTCGACCCGACCGGGAGGTTGAACCCTAATTGTGGGACCTACTCCTCACTCTTCTTCTTCTTCTCTTTTTCGACCATTTAGAATAATCCAAATACAATTACTTTCTAAACACATTTCAAATATTCAATAAAAATATATATACGTAAATACCACTTTAACATAAAGGGGGTCCATCATTTGATTACAAAACTTTTTTTCATTCGATATGGCATTTCATGCCCATTTGATCCATTTCCCACATTTATACAATGCGGCATTATTAGCCGTTTTCAATATCCAAATATTTACAAAACAAAATCATAGTTCAATTTTCATAATAGTGTTTATACAAAATGAGTTGAATAATTTCATATATGTATGTGACGGAGCTTTACTTATCCTCCGTGTGACTTTGACGATGACTCCGATTCACTACTACCACGCTTCAGACTGTCACTCTGCATCGCTACACGATAAAAGCGAACACGCAAGCATTTTCATGCTATGGTTCTATATAGTACTCTCTTCCATTTCAGTTTAAGTCAAATCATGCAATTGTTCTAAACCATGCTTTTGAATATTTTTTTAATGATCAATGCAAATACAATACATATATTCATTTCATATACATTCATTTACGATTCATTAATAATTCCAAATATGCACTTTCATATGCAATAGATCATTCAAAACACAAATAATGCATTTCATAAATATTCTTATCATTTTGCCCTTAAACGAATTTAACCTATACTTTCTGCGGCAATGTAGATAACGGAACAATGACACCGTTCTACCGGGCCGCAGGGTCGGTTTTAAAACATTTTGTAATAGCACGGTCCCATCGGGTCACCGACCGGTTATTAAAATCAATTCGTGAATACCCATATCGTCCTAATCGGGAACGACTGAGGACACATCATTACGCCCTCGTCAAGTAGCACTACTAATTTGACCCTATTAGTATATCAATCAATCCTCAACTCAAATTTAATGGTTAACATTCTATTAAGGGCTTTCAAGTCATTCATAGCAAAATACAGTTAGAATGTACATTTATACAAATAATTCATTTTCAATACTACATTTTTTCATATGCAAACTATTTACAATAATTGCTCTAAATCGCTTAAAACAAATAAATATGTTTTTTCTTATAAATCATTTCAGCAATCCAAATCATTTTGTAATCATTCAAACACTTTGGAATTAGAGAGAGAGAAGTAGAGAACAAACCAAAAAAGTTTGTTTTCGATTCCCGTCCCTAATCTCGACCTCAACTCGCCATCTTCAAGTAGTTCCTAATCCATTACAAATGACAATCATATATTAGTCGATATTCTATGTTTCTATTTATGTTTTATTTCTACCCGACTCTTCCGTACATTATTCCTTTCATTTTTCCTAATTTCCTCATCCTTAGACATTCTTATCATTCTTTTTAGGCATCGATATGCCTCATTTTGATGAATTTTCTGGGTTCAATGGTGTCCAAATTTGGATACACTTATTTCAAGAAGATTTATTCTCCTAGAAGTCTAATTTACCCAAAAACTTGAATCACTCAATTTAGATAAGTGATGGCCAAGTTATGGCCTAAATACCGAAATTGCTCCAAACACCAAATCAGATTACAACTAAACAATTGACCCGAAAAACAGAGCCTCACTTATCAATTTCTGGTCTATTGTATCTAACAATACACTTATTTCAAGCACATTTTCTCCTGTGTTTGGGCTTACCCAAAATTTGAATCACTCAATTTTGATGAGTGAAACTCAACTTAAGACCTAAATACCAAAACTGCTCGAAACACCAAAATCAGACGAATCGGGAATCCAGACCGACCAAAATAACCTCAATTTGACGACTGTCCAATAGGGTCCAAATTTGGAATATACTTATTTCGTAAAGATTTGTTCTCCTGTAAGTTTGGGCTTACTCCAGAAATTAATCACTCAATTTACGAGTGACTTACTCAAGTTACGGCTGTAAAACAAACATGTGCTTTGAGAAAATTCGACAAAGATCTCTCCTAAAAAACCCAACATTTTATACAAAATTTATCATTTGTGCCACTGTGAGGCAATCAAACAACCAAAAACAACTTAGAGCAACCAATAAAAACACTTTTATTCAAAGTTGGGGTTTTCCCCAACCCAAACATAAGAAAATGGGGGTTAGGGTTTGGTTTACTTACTTCATATATCTTTCAATCTTTTTCTTTCTTTTTCTTTCTCTTTTTGATCACCTAAATCCTTGATCCTATTCAGGAAAATCATCCACTCATCTCCTTTTTCCCTCAACTGGATTTGCTCCTAGCTTTTTCTCTCCTTCTTTTACTAAATGTGCAAAATGCCTAAAAGCACTAATATTTGGTATTTAATCAAAATCTCGCACTGTTCTCGTTTGGCCATACACACTAATTCTCATTTTTCTCACTTTAGATCTTCATTTCAATTTCATTTCCCCTTCATTTCATTCTATTTATACTTTGGCACTTACATTACACATTTATGACCCCTCATTTGAAATTTTTATCAAATTTATTTGGTTCCTATAAAATTTTCGAGTTTTTATCATTTTTCGTTTTTAGCCATTTAAACTCCAATAAAAATATAATTTAATTTATTTTACACCCTGAACATGTTATAAAACTATTATGGTATTTTCAGGGCGTTACAAATCATGTTTTGAAGATGCGACATCGATGTGGCGCTCAGTTGGTAATAACTGCCATAGATTTGGAAATTTTTATTTTTATTTTATATTTTAAAATTTATTTTTTCTAATTATGGTAAATCTTAAAAAATCCCACTACGTTGGTGGGTTCTTAATCAAGTTGTAAAATTCTCATTTTTCCAATATTCAAATTCGTAATTTTCAATTCAAAGTTTCAATTTTCAAAATTAAGTCTTATTCTCCCTAATTTATGATTCCAGTCCTCAATTCCTTGGAATCCCCAAATGTTCAAATTCAAACTCAAAATTCTCAACTTCTAAAATTCATAATCTCAAAAAAATTTTCTTTCAAATTTCGGTCTTCCAAATTCCTAATTCTAAATTTTCTAATTCAAGATTCCCAAATTTTAATTAAATTATCAATTTTCACATTCCAATTTCAATTTTCAATTTTTAAATTTTCAATTCAAAATTCTCAATCTCTGAAATTTAAATTCAACCATTCCAAAATTTCAATTTTCAAAATATCAATTTCTAATCATGGTTTTTTTTTTTTTTCAAATTTCAATAACACATTAAATCCATAAGTTTAATAAAATTAAATATTATGAACTTGATTTGTGTACCAAATAAACGGGCATTGGTAGGCCCAACATCCATTATATCATTCTAAATAAATAATTGCTTCGAATTTTTTTTTTGGAAAAGATACTAAGTTGATCGTAGAGCATGATATATATATATATATATATATATATATATATATATATATATATATATATATATATATATATATATATTATTGTGTTAACTATTATGAAAGAGACTTATATTATTACATACATAAGTGTTATAAGTGTTATGAAAGAGACTCAATATTATTAACTATTATGAAGGTATATATATATATATATATATATATATATATATATATATATATATATACCAATATAAGCGATAAAATTGTAATAAAGATAAAAGCCAATAAAAAGAAACCCTAAATATACTTTAATATGCTCCTCAAGATGGTGGGCCATAAATAACACCAATCTTATTACACAGGTAAAAGGGCAAGGCCGAGACAACGATTTGGTAAGTGCATCACAAAGCCTGGGCTTCACCAACTGGAGACACGAACACGCAACTCGTGACGACTAAATCAGCTACGAACAAATGATAATAATCAATGTATTTCATGCGAGAATGAAAGATAGGATTAGCGAAGAGATAAGTGGCACCAAGGTTATCCGAGAATAGGGGTGGGCGTCAACTACACTAGTGCAAGAAGTTCCAACAACAACGATTTCACACATTGAAATTTGGCGCTGAAAGAATCAGATCAGAATGATACTAACCTCGATGGAAGAATCCAATGCTACAAGTACTTTGTAGAACTCTAGGAAATTGGATTAGCACCGAGGAAAATAAGAAAAACACTTGTGAAGGAAAACATCATCCGGGTTATTAAATTTCCCCGCCGCATAAGAGTAAACCATGCACTGCAGGAGTGTCTTCAAGAAGCCTGATACTAAGGATCTCGCCATTAAGATAACAGCGCACGCTTGATCGCTTCCCCAATGGTGTTCGACGATGCATGCATAAATCGGGAGAGTTTATTCACTATTTAGCGCGAAATATCCGTCGAAATATCTAGAGATGTTGAGGCCACCAACCACTTATTGGTACATGGTGGCATCACCAGCATTCATCTTTAAGAGTCTAGGTACCTACCGTGCTGGTAGAGACAAGTTTCTTAGGAGTCTAACATGCTATGTTTGCTCGTAAGATCAATAACATACTTATGCCGTAGATAGTAGAAGGCCCGTTAGCTAAGCAAAACCTCAACTCCACACGTGTGAAGGAAAGATAGCACTCCCAAGATCCTTTCAGGAGGAATTCTGTGAGTCAAGTTACGTATCAATATTGTTGACAAGTGAGGGGTCACTGTCTGTAATAATCAAATCATCAACATAAATCAGGAAATAGATGAGCGCATTATAGAGAGAGGAAACAAATAGGGGTGAGTCTGCACGAGATGTGACAAAGCCGAGAGAGAGCAAGAAGGTGTGGAGCTCTTGGAACCAGGCTCATAGAGCCTATTTGAGCCCATAAATAGCCTTGTGTAAACAACAAACATGATGCGGAGAATCGGCGTTTCGCATGCCCTGCGGTTGTGCCATATAGACCTCCTCCGTAAGATGCCCATCGAGAGCAAAGTATTTATTTCATCAAGTTGGTGGAATTTCCCCACTTGCGAACATCGAAAGTAATGCTAAGCACAAAGAAGGATGATGATGGGATTTATCACGGGACTGAAAGTCTCGTGAAAGTCAATGCCCGACTATTGGTGAAAGCCTTTAGCAACAAGGCGAGCTTTATACCGTGCAATAAAGCAGTCGAGATTTTGTTTGATGCAAAACACCCATTTGTTGTATGCCCCAGTCTTGAGGGAACTAGAGTCCAAGTATTGTTCCAGATGAGAGCATCATATTCTTCCCGCATCGCCTTAACCCACTTGGGATCTTGGAGAGCTCGGGCCAAGGGTGGATCCAATTGCGGTATATTTCGGGGCACTCATTTCACCGGAATTGTTTTGATTTTTTTTTCCCATTGCATTGAAGGGGATTCGAACTCAAGTGTTAAACTTTGCCCCATTGAAATGTTGCAAAACTTCTCTTACTTAATCTTACCCCCACTGAAACTCAATCTCGTCTACACTACTTCACAAGTAATAGTGCAGATTCGTTGACAATTGAAAATTTGCGGTGGATGAGGCCATATTTTCGGTCATTTGGATGATGACATTTTTAGAGCAGGTTTGCATCGGGTGATGGTTTAGTGGGGGAGAGAGAGAAGGTGGGAAGGGGTTTAGAGAATGACTAGGTGAGGGTGGGAAGGGGGTCAGACCCAACAGGCTAGCAGATGGAGAAGTCTATTGGAATGGTGTTGACGGGGTCAGGGAAGCAAGTTGGTAGGAGGGCGGGTGGGGTGATGGTGATGAACGTAGCAGTTCAGGTGAGGTCGGTGGTATGGGAAGGGGAGATGTAGCTTGGCGAGAGGACGAGTGGGGTGATGGTGATGAACGCAATAGTTCGAGTGAGGTCAGCGGTATGGGTAAGGGAGATGCAGCCGGCAGAGGATCGCTAGGGACAGGAGGGAAGTGCAAGTCAGTGAGGTCTACTCGCATGGGTGGAGATGCGCTTGACGGATGAGGGTAGGTGATGGTGGCGAACGAGCACTGTGTGAGGTCAGTCGGTAATGGTGGGGAGATAACCTCGAGGAGGATCTGTGGGTGATGTCGACGAACGCAATGTTTGGGTGAGACTGACGTAATGGGAGATGCACCAAGGGAGGAAGAGTGGGGTGATGGGGATGAACGCAGCAGTTCAGGTGAGATAGGCGATATGGGTAAGGGGAAGGGGAGGGGGGTGCAGAGTTGGATAGTCGCATGAGAGGAACGGTGAAGCGGGGAGTGCAGAGTCTGTATCTGTTATCGGTGTGGCGAATGTAGAGAGAGACACGAATGAGAATACATTTTCCATAAACTTGACATGACGAGACTCAAAGGTTTTTTTGAGCGTATGGTCAAAACAAAAAAAAGCACTATGAGTGAGGGAGTAACCGAGAAAGACACAAGGACGAGATTTGGGTTCGAGTTTGTGGGAAGAATAGGGATGCAACCAAAGGAAACACAAACAATTGAAGACGCCAGAGTTCTGACTCCGGGCTCTGAGTCTTGCTGAATAACTTTTCAAAAGAGGAATCAAGGGAAAGGCCAGCTTTAGGCATTCTATTTATTAAAAAGACCAGCTTTAAGCATTATATTTATTTAGGCATTCTATTTATTAAATAGATGTTCGCAGAACAAATGCATATACCAAAAGGTGAGAGGATTGGCGTCTGGCGTGGGGAGAGCCGAGACTCGCTTCGACTAATATGCTAATGTCATGCTATAATAATTCAAGTATGTTCAAGAGCTGGGAGGTATAGTGAGATGGGTTATACCATGGGTCGCGAGAAAGGACCGAAGGGTTAAAAATTCGCCCCCATTATTTGTGTAAAGTGTTTTAATGGCGGCGGTAAAATAGTTTTCAACAAGTTGCTTGAAGGTGACAAATGTGGAATGAACATCCGACTTTTGACGTAATCGGTGTCAAATACATGTCAAGGTAATTAAGATATAACACCTCTTTAGCAGATCATTGATCCTTCAGACACCGGAGTTTATCCAATCTAGCGGGAAGAATTATATCCCTATTGTATTCATTCCTTAGGCTAATGCTATTACGTTATTTAATCGTCAGTGACACCTTATTTGTGATCACATGGCTATCACTTGGGATCATCATCTGGTGGAAGATTAGTTTGGTGGCTGATATTGCTGGGTATCTGACATGCTGCAAGGATCATCATATACACGTAAAATACATGATCGGTCAGCCATGATGCTCTCAGGAGTAGAGCTGATGATTTTGTATAAAATGCCAACCCCATATGGTTGGGCTTTGTGTTATATACTACTACTCGTTAGCAGGAAAACAAATTGGTGAGACAGCATTGGTTTTGGATATTTTGATTTCTTGTAATTGGTGTGTGCAATTAGCAAGGTCATTGTTTTTGGGTAAAAAGGGCTGAGTGATGATGTTTGTACCAGTCAAAATGTAAATATCATTAAGAATGTGTGTAAGTTAAGCCAAAGAAGGGAAAACAAAGATTCTTCAAACCCCTCCTGCATTTTGCTTGTTATATGAATCTGTTAATTATGTAGGAAAAGTTAACAAGAATGTGGTTTTTGTGTTCAAGTACCATGGATTGGATTGATCCTTACTCTTAGGTGAAATTCATTTGTTCAAGTGTAATATTTAGGGTGATTTTGGCTCCAAAAGACACAAAGGAGAGTTAAAAAAAAAAAGAGAAGATTTTCTTATGTTTGGTTGTCATGAAAAATATAAAAGAAAAATGAAATTATTATAAAATAGAAGAACAAGAGAGCGAGAGATCTAGAAGAAACAGGGGAGAGATTTCTTATTCCTTCATGTGTATTGTGACTCATACAAAGCGCTTCCCTATTTATAGTATGGAATACATGAATACATTAATGTGTATATAAATACGAACCTACACATTTGTAATATACACACTGCAACTCATATACATCAATGTATATTCAATGTACCTATTAATATCGAGATTAATGGAGCTTATGGACATCCATAATATTGTCTATAATACTCCCCTTGATGTCCATGATATCGCTCATTAAAACCTATCAGAAAAACCTGGGACAAAACCATGGTGAAGGGAAAAAAAGAGCAAAAATATAAAAAAATTACTCCCCTTCAACATCACTTAAATTCTCGAGCCTCGCGCATTCCAATGCTATGAACTAGCCTTTCAAATGTTGCAAGAGGTAGAGCTCGTGAATAAATCGCTAGGATTATTAGTCGAACGAATTGATCAACATTAATATCACCCTTCTTTGTAGATCGCGAGTGAAAAGAATTTCTTGATATATGTTTTGTTCTATCCCCTTAATGTACCCATTTTAATCGAACAATGCATAAAGATTATCTTCATACAAGGTCTGTCTGACCTCCTCAAGTGTTGATGCAAACCACATGACCCGAATACGATGTATTACGTATCTTAACCAAAACATTCCCGACTCGCTCATGAATTGCTGAGATCTCTGCATGATTGTAAGATGTATATAATTGATTGTTTCAGAATATGAAAATGGTCAGACACCACATGTGAACAAATAGCCCATTTGTGATCGTGCATTACGAGGGTCGCACATATATCCCCATCCGCATAACCAATAATTTCGCTAAGTACTACCGGGATAATATGTGCCCATATCCATCGACTCGAAGATACCTCAATATATGTTTAACTCCATTCCAATGTCTTCTTTGTTGACAAGAACTATATCTGCTAATAAATTTACAGAAATGATATATCAAGTCGTGTATGACTTGGTAAGATACATTAGTGCTCCAATAGCACTAAGATATGGTACTGTGACCAAGAAGTTTCTCATATCCATCCTAGGCCTGAAAGGATCTTATTCACATCTAATGACCTTACAACCATTGGAGCGTTTCAATGGATGGGCATTATCCATATAGAATCAAGCTCAACACCTTGATATATAAGCGATTTATGAACAAAAATTCCATTCTCTATGTTCAACTGCAAACTAAGGCAAAGTTTTGTTTTTCCTAAATTTTTCATCTCAAATTCTTCTTTAAGTCGACTACCGTCTCAAAGCTCATTCAGTTCCACAATATTCAGTCATCAAACATAAACTCCGCAATTATAACAAACTCGACCTGTGCATCTTTAATAAATAATACACAATGGGCAAAGGGATCATTCTTATACCTTTCGCAATAAATACTACTCAAGACGATTATATTCACATAGCCCGCATTAAGAGCTCTTCAACCCATATAGAGATCTCGCATAATTTTATCGAGTAAAGTTCTCAGGACCTCGAATTATGTGTTGCGGTGCAATTTTAATCCTTCTTCTAGATTTCATGTAAATGTCACGCTCATGGTCCATGCCGCCGTAACTACATCCATTAAACACATACCAAGTTTTTCGCGTATCACAAATAATTAAATATCGAAAGTAATGCAAATCCACTACAGGAATACGCCTTCATAATCAATGTCGTCTCGAGAATCCTTATGCAACTAATCGCTACTTATATCCGACAACTTTATTCGTCAGGTCTCGCTTTCGCACAAATACCCATTTATCCTACGTTTGACACCATCGTAAGTACAATAGGACCAAACTTCGTGGTTTTGAAAGAGAATTCACTTCGCTTCAATTCAGATCTTTCCATTTTCAGTTAATCATCTCTCGTTTACATTCCTCGACGCATTCTCGCTCAAGGCTCATTGTCATTAACAATGTTGAGCCACATTATAGGCAAATATATCATCGACGCCGATTTTATTCTCGATTCCACCTTTCGCGCCAGACATAGTTTACTTCAGATCTCCTGATTGTCATGTTTCTGTGTACCCGACTTCTTTCCGAATTACAACTGGGACCCTTTTAGAGCCATCAATTCTCAACTTGATCCTTTGATCCTTTTCTTTTCCGAGGATTTTTATCTTTGGAACCAATCGGGCCTAATTACACACGCTTCACCGGGATGCTTTAGGTTCATTAGCAACAGACGTCTCTGGCCAGTCAATTTAACCGAGCATTGCGCCTGGTATGTAAGAGATGAAAGGCCGATTAGTAAATGCATCTAGCACCGATTTGCTAAATTTTGCAAATGAATAATCTTTGAACTCAACTCACATCTTCAGGCGAGGGTCAAGATGAGACAACGACAATTGATTCCAACTAATAACTTTTTCCAACTGTTTATTTTCTTTCTTTAAAGTTGGAAAATCTTATTCATCAAAATGACAATTAGCAAAACGAGCCGTAAATAAATCTCCAGTTGATGTCTCTAAATATTTGATTATCGATGGAGATTCATATCCAACATATATTCCCACTTTCTGGGACCCATCTTAGTGCTGCCAGGTGGAGTAATCGGAACATATACCACACACCCAAAAAATCCTTAGATGGGAAATATTTGCTCTACCAAACCAATTGTAAAGGAGAGAACTCATGATAATTCGCTGGTTCATCACGAATCGCGCCGCATGCAAATAGCATGACCCCAAACAGGCTGGGAGTTTGGCCTCATTAGTAAATGACCTTGCAATCAATTGAAGGCGACAACGACCCGCAAGACCGCTTTGCGGTATGAACATAAAGCATGTGGATGTCTGAACTGCTATTCCAATAGACATACAATAATCATTAAAATCTTGGGAAGTAAATTCTCCAAAGATTGTCAAGACGACCGACTTAATCGCATAATCCGAAAATGAGCCTCAGAATCAATTATTTGAGCAAGCAATCTAGCAAATGCTTGGTTACGCGTTGATAACAAACAGACATGTGACCATCTCGTTGATGCATCAATCATAATCATAAAATATCGAAATGGTCCACATGGTGGATGAATAAGCCCACATATATCCCCTTGTATACGCTGCAAAAATGCAAGGGGTTATGTCCTTATTTTTGTTGGTGATGGCCTTATAATTAACTTCCCTTGAGAACAAGCAGCACATGAAAATTCATTGGATGTAAAAATTTTGATTTTTTCTGCTGAATGCCCACTTGAATTTTTAATGATTATTCGCATCATTATAGACCCAGGATGTCCCAATCGGTCATGCCAAACAATAAATTATTTTCATCAGTAAACTTCTGGTTTACTATGGCATGTGCCTCAATTGTGCTTATGTTTGTGTAGTACAAACCAGAGGAAAAAACGGGTAATTTTTCCAATATATTTTTCTTACCCGAGACAACGTTGGTAATATATAAATACTCAGTGTTGTCTTCATTCGTAGTCTCAATATGATATCCATTTCGTCGAATATCTTTAAAACTCAATAAATTTCTTTGAGACTTTGTAGAATATAATGAATCATCAATATGAATTTTTGTTCCTCCGGCACACATATTAGCTCTTCCTGAGCCCTCAATCAATTTTGCACTACTCGATATTGTATTCACATCTGATCCTTACATTATTAAAAAGGAAAATAATTTTTTATCCTTAAGTATAGTATGTGTTGATGCACTATCTACGAGACACATATCATTGTCACCGATTGAGGATCCCACCAGATGAGTTTCCATATTCTCCAATATACCTTCAATATATTTCTTGAAAATCCAACAGAGCTTCGTGCTGATAACATATTATAAAATAGAAGAACAAGAGAGCGAGAGATATAGAAGAAACAGTAAGAGAGATTTCTATTCTTCCATGCAGATTTATGACTCATACAGCGCCCCTATTTATGCGCGACATACGAATACATTAATGTGTATAACACACGTAACCCACATTTGTAACCTACACATTCGTAACCTATATACATCAATGTATATTCAATGTACCTATTAATATCGAGATTAATGGAGAGTTTATGGACATCCATAATATTGTTCATAATAGAAATATAATTAATACTAGTTGAAAATTTATGTATTTTTGAATTTTTTTTATATTGATCAATTAAATAAGTTAAATAAATATAAGTAGGACATTAAAATAAATTATTTTTTATAGCTAAACACTGTAGTAAACTGTCTCATTGGGAAATTAAAATAAGTTAAAATGTAAAAATAAGTTCTTAAATTTATTTTTTGTATTTTTCTTTTTAACTCTTTATTATATTTTTTCTCAATATTTTCAGGAATCAGATTTCTCTGTTTAAACACCAATATTCAAGCATTTTTTGTCTCATGTTTGACTTGCGTTAATAAATATTATTTAGATTAATCATATTTATAAGGTTAATAATTATTAATCAAACTTAACATTCCTTTTATTATATCTTGTACTATTCAATCTACATTTAACAAATGAAAACTTCTGAAAAAAAACACGGGAGATGAAGAATTTAGTTGTGGGTACAAAGAATCTATAATATGATAAATAAAAAAAAATGAATAATACGAATGCAGTTATGAAGTTTATAATTGAAGTATAAAAATGGGATAAAAGTACGGTCAATATGATATAAACAAGGTACAGATGATAAGAACAGGTATACAATAGATATGTTGAATGCGAGTAATATACAAGCAAATATGATTTTGTAAGAAAACTACAGCAAAGGTAGATATGATGTTATAGTAGAAAATGCTTAGTAGTTCAGTGAATATGATTATTTTTCTCTTTTTCTTTTTCTACTAAGGTAAGCAGAATATGATTTTGTAAATAATTTCCTTGATTGTACGGTCAATACGATGTTATAGTAGAAAATGCTTCTTGGTCTGGATTTTGAATTTCTTTCTTGATCAGCTAAGGTATCCTCGCTGGGATGGATTCCTTCCTTATCAATTTTTTAATATTTTTTTATCAAATATGCATTAAAAAAAGTGAAAAGATCTCTGAAGAGAGACAGAAAGATCATGCCACTGAGTTTCCTGATCATTTGTCTGGAAGATGACAAGAAGCCACCAGCTGCATTCTCTACTTTTTATATCGCAGACTAGAAAAGCTTATTATCACGTCGCTCGTCGTACGTTCTCATATAGTCAGTCCACCATATGACCCCGTCAACAAAGAATTCCAAGAGCATTCGAGTTTTTTAAAATAAAATAGTTTAAAAATAAAATTAATGTCAAAACTAGTACATCAATCAACAGTAATTAACTATGGTATTATAATTTTTTTTAGTTAATA
Source organism: Tetrastigma voinierianum (assembly GCA_016808115.1). Taxonomy (NCBI): domain Eukaryota; kingdom Viridiplantae; phylum Streptophyta; class Magnoliopsida; order Vitales; family Vitaceae; genus Tetrastigma; species Tetrastigma voinierianum. The sequence goes on along the minus strand of JAEQBH010000645.1, from coordinate 280,782 downwards.
TCATAGTTATTATGGCATTACAAATATTTTAATTTTTTTAAAGTTAATATCGTAATTACTGACTGCAATTACGATATTATTATTCATGCACTAATTTTAGTAATATTTTTATTTTCAAACTTTAATAATTTAAAAAAAAAATTAAATATATCCAAAAACTTGAATTTAACAGCTTCATCACTTTTTCTCACTTTATAATTTAATGTTTATACTCATCACTTTTTCTCACTCTATTATTGAATGTTTGTACTTGTGATTCATGGAGGAAGATGATAATGCTTGTCGGCATGGGTTCAATGGGCTCTCCTATCAATAATTAATGTATATCCTACTAATTCACGCTAAAACACACACAACTAGAGAAAAATAATAAGGAATACAAAATTTTACCATAATTCAACCATGATTAATATAACCTCCACGTCTACAATGTGTAGCAACACTGAAAATAAATGAAAAGAGATATAAAGGTGGTGCTCTTAATAACAACTATCAATTTTAATCACAATCTCTCTGAAAGGAACATTAAAAACCCTAAAAAAACACACAACTAGAAAACAAGTAATAATAAGGAATACAAAATTTTGCCATAATTCAACTTCAATTCTAGTTACAACCTATCAATTCTAGTTACAAAATCTCGGAAAAGTCAAAGGAACATAAAAAATCGAAAATTTAAAAATATATGATTAAAAATCATTTATTTATAGATCATTATATAAATAAATTTTTTCTGAGGGGTGTTGCCCCTTTCAATCCTCCGAGTTGACTTGTAAAACACAATAAAATCGATTTCAAACTTCATAATATAATTCCTTATAGCTAAAATAGAAGTTACGTTATTTGAATCAAGTTTATTAGGTTTGTGACATATTGATTATCAAACCCTAATTTAATTGAGTTAAAGAGTGATAGCTTTGATATTTAATTTAGAGGTAATTTAATCCATGAAAACTTTTAGATATACAACTCTTAGGCCCTGTTTGATAAAATAAAAAAATTAAGCTACCGAAAAATAAAAGATTAAAAATTAAGTTACGAATTTCATAAGATTAATTTATATCAGAAATCGTTGGAGCACTACTAACAATTAACGTCAAGATAAATATACTGCTTCGATAATCAACGACACCGAAAATTACGTGATTATATATTTACCTTATCACATATTAAATTATATTATCCAAAATAAATAAAGTTTTTAATAATATTTTATTTTTCACTACAATTATTAATTATTGTAAATAACATGTTTAAAAGTAATACAAAAATATTTATTCTAATAATATTATCCAAAAAAGACATAAATATGTTTAAAAATAACCAATGTAATCTAAACTTTTAAAACTATCCAAACTAATCAAGAAGATATCTGCAAAATATTATGTCATTGAAGGGCTTTTTGATCTAATTTATTTTCATTTAAAATTCTTTTTGCTGAATCGTATTCTACATCGCACGCAAGCAGGCCTTACATACTTATAATTTTCAACCGTTTCATTTAAAATTCTTCAATTAAAAGCTTCCTGCAATTTTGTTATCAAACATATCGTAAAAATTCAAAAGTTCATCAAAATTTTCATTTTCAATATTAACATTTTCACAATATCAAATCATGACCTAATTTATAAATTTATTTTAACAAAAAAAGAAATGGAGCAAAGAATAATTTTATTTATCAGATTGATTTTCACGCAAAAAAAAAAATCATTTTATTGAAGAAATATAATAGTCTTTTATTTTCTCAATAAAAATAACAAATTTTTTATTTTTATTTTTACATCAATTCACTTGTCCATTACATCTAAATTCCTGGAAACGGGCGTTCCCCAGTGTCGGTGACTGGGTGCTGTTGAAGTTCAATGCCGCGTCTAATGGAGGGTCCTCCTGATTGCGCTGGGATGGGGTGCACTAGTCGTACAAAGACAATAAGTCATACATACGGCATACCACAGACACATTCAACATTGAGAGAGTAATCCTGGTTCAATTCAAACAGGGATGGATGGGATTAACCTGGATAAAACTATTACTTTTTATCTTCTTATTATTATGTCACGTCCATTTTACCATTCAAAATAATAAAATCCGAACTCAAGAATGCTAAAATATAACAAACTAATGAGCTGGAATGGTACTAAGAAAGGCCAGATTGATAACACGGATGAAATTAATGGCCTGTGACTCCTAACGCCGGTTTCGATTTTTAAACTCACCCACGAGACTTCCTAACGCCGGCCTGGATTCAGAAACACCCGACGCCTTCCCTTCCTTTCTCCCTTCCTCGCATTTCTTCCACCTTCCTGCCTTTCCTTCCCTATTTTCTTCTCCACCGTGATCCCACATCCATTCTCCACCACAGCCCACCTCGGCGACGGCAAGGGTTCATCGCACAACCATCACAAACTCTTCTTACTTATGGCTTTGTACTCCGTCCCATTTTCCCGCGATTAAAGGGAGTTAGGGGTTTCATTTAGGATCTGACAGGGATACGCTTTGTTTTCGCTAGTATAAGCGATTCGACGACGCCTTCGATTCCATGAATCACAGTACCAAAAAATCAAGCACATCCCCACACCGGAACGGGACATCTTGCGTTGATTTTTTTATCTCGGTCTTCGATTGCTTAAAATCAATTATGATCATGCATGTTTGAATTTTTGTGATCATCTCTATGGTTTGAGAAAAGTTCAAGGTTTCGAATGTTAAAACATAGTTATATCTTGGTTTAATTGGCACGAGTCTATTGAGCGTTTTTATTACACTTTCATTTTTAATATGAGTGCCCATGTGATAGTAAGAGCTTCAAATATTGTTTTCTAGCATGTTTTGTCATATCTTCACTCAGCTTTTGCTGAAACAAGTTTAAGTTCTTAGAAATGAAGTTTATCGTTACAGGGGTCCGGGGAAACGGGATTAGAGGTGTTCCCTGATTTTACCTGGTCCTAATACATCAATAGAATTACAGTTGTAGAGTAGAGTTACCTTATCATCCCTCTCAGGGCTGGCATGCATGTTCATGGGAACTTGTCTTTGCTCTCAGTTTCCTCGGTTAAAAGATCATGTCTTAATTCCCAATGATGACTATGCGTATCATAGTCATCATAGCATTTTCTAGAGAAGGTAAATGATTAACCTAGGGATTAAAACCAACTTGATCTTTCGCAATTTCTTTGACTATTTTAGCTTGAATTTTTTTGCTTCTTCTCCTCTTCTATAGGATTTTACAAGAGTTAAAGGGTTAGAGCTTTTTTTCGGAGTTGAAACATGACATAAACGGGTTGAGAGGTCTTCTTTAAAAAAACTAGGCAGTAATAACTCAAAACGATGCCGCTTTGATAAATTGTATTAACTTATCCAAAACAAATGCTTTTGGTCCGTTTTAAAAGAAAAATAAAAGACCAAAATTATGTCATTTTGATCTTTATTCATATATATATATATGTCATTTCTGTTGTTCCAAGGTTAATGACTTTACTTCATTTTGGTCATAAAATAAGATATTTACGACCTATTTTTTTGAAATTGTTTTACGAATACAAAAACAAAAGATTAAGATTATATTGTTGATTATAGAAGAATGGGCCCGCTTGCGCTACGACCTAAATTCGACCCACCGAGGTCATCAGACGATATCGGTTCCACGCTTGGCCATGGCTTTTTGTGTCAAATTGCATTGTGGCAGAGCCCCCGTACAAAGCGAGACTCGCCCGATTTTTCATTAAATCATGAGTCCTGCAGCAAGTACCGACCGGGACCATTTATTTTATAAACAAAGTATCAAGGATAAAAAGATCTCTCACTATTTAATTTTACTTCATTTGAAATGTGTCAATATGTTCTGCTTCCCTCTATTCCGTAATAAAAGTCACTACAATGGCTATATAATGGAGGACTGATAATGATACAATACGATAAAACAAAGCTTCCATTGTGCCTTTGGAAATACCCTGGGTTGACTACACGTCACAACAATCAAGGGATATCATTTTGCAAGCACACCTACGGCCACAAACTAAGTTCAACTTAGTCCTCGTCGTAAGTATCCTCTAAAACGTGGGAAATAAATTCCAACCTTTACTAATGACAGATTCGGCGGCACCTAATGTCAACATGGTTAACAATAACCGCCATCGAGGAAATTGAATTTGCCTTTGGTCGGCGCTGCTAACAATAATCGACAAGAGAATCGATCTATCGGCGCTGGCGTGAACTGAATTTGCGTAAATCGACCACGGTCGCTGGGCCTGCGAGCGATCCAAAGACTAGGATCAGGAGCATATGGAGATGACGATGTCACGCTTTATGAAGAAATAAGAATGACACGAATCCGTGAAGATGATTTGATGAACATGATGACGACCATACGTTCAAGCCGATGGACACGCATCATCATTCCGCACTACAACCGGGGTTTCGGTAACGAAATGGCGCTTATTCATTTCCCCCCGCGCATGCATTACATTCGCGACAGATCGAATACGTAAACGGCTTACGAGGATCCACCGAGTCGCCTATTCAAGACACCTACCACCAACACCTTGTTTCAACATGTTGAAAACATAGATATTGCTATCAAGTGGTTGACTCGTGCAAGAGACAACCGCTATGTGAGTGGTGAATTTGTAGTCATGTTTTTAATTTAAATCCGAATTGCAAGAGGTCGCAAAGATTTACTCAATTAGAGCACACCAGAGTTTGTCAGAGTCGCCTCTCAAAAATCGGGCCGCCTTAAGATGTAAGAAGGTCAAGAATGTCACGTCAATGGAAGCCGCGGTCATGGTTGTGAAAGAAACTAGCTTATTTGTAATCAACAAATATAAAGGCCGATACTCACAGAACTGTCCAACCGAGACCATCATCAACTCGGACTCAAAGTCGTCATACCACATACAAAGTAATAATTAAGGCACAATTTACGTTATCCCCAATGCCATTCAAGCAAGCGTTATAGAAACTTGATATGAAATTTCATAAAAAGCCTCGATGGGAAGCATAAAGATTTAGACACTTATTTGGTGATTTTTCCCAGTCATATACAGATCTCCCACGTTTGTTCTCGCCATGTAACAAGCCAATCCCGATGTGTTGTCATTTGAAACCACCTCATAAGTGTGCCAAACAATGAGACATTCCAACAGGTTCTCGGGTATCTGCCATCTATTGAAGGGCGTTCGCAAATTGTCGTCCTAAGCACTTAGTATTGATGGTACACATTTGTATGGGAAGTATAAAGGACATTGTTGATTGGCTAAAGGATGCTATGGAAATAATCGCTTGTTCCCATTGACATTCGCTATTACTAAGGCTTAGAATATTGATAGTCAGATGGTTCTCGCATGTATAAGAAATAGAGTAACACAACAGACGAATATGTGTTATATCTGATAGACATCCAGTATTATGGAAGAAGTGATGATCCTCATCTTCGCTGATGCACCATATGCCTATCACAGATCTCGTGATGCGCCATCTCGCAAGCAATTTTATGACCCGCCTAAAGATAAACTGCCAAGAATTTCCGTATGCGTGAGCAAATTGGTCAGAACAACACCACTAAGATGAATAGCATATGGCTACACTGGGAGAATTACATCCCGGCTAATTACAATGGTTAGAGGCGATCCTCTTCCTCGTTATGGGCACTTACATGATGGAGGTCAAGATACGGATAATGACAACCAATATGTCGTGAGGTATTTAACAAGATTCTTAAAGGGGCTCGCAGTTTTACCAATCGCTTGCATTAGGTTCGGGCTTGACATTTTCCCGCCTTACCGCTTACTTTGTTGCAAGAGCGGGAACAAGGTGTCGCGACCAGACCATGAGCAAGCCACCGATATGTTGGATGCTCAGATCTCGTGGTCGTGTGATTAAGAAGCTCAATATCGGAATTGTTCTTTACGATCACTTACAGGCGCATTCCACGCAAAGTTTCAGAGTGGTCGCATTCATCACTTAACTTACATGACAAGAAATGCATACGCAGAAGACACCGATATATGGATTTCCATGTAGCCATATCATCGCAGCATGTCGCAGACGATGTGTTGATTTTCGCTATTCGCTCAAGGCTACTACACTACGCAGTCTTATTATGACACTTGGGCAAGTTTGTTTTATCCCATATTCAATGAAGATGAGTGACCTCTTTATGATGGTCCAACGATCGTAGCTCCTGGGTCAATGAAACGGCAAGTCAGTGGCCGTCCTAAATCAACCCGTTTGCATAATGAAATGGACGTTAGGGAGGGGAAAACCAAGATAAAATGTGGGTCAGGCAACAATGTGGTCACACCCACTGGCTCAGAAGAAAGATAAATCAACTTTAGCTTACACGCCAAGTAGCGCAATTAGTTGTTTGTCTGTGAATGACCTCACCTTTTTTTTTTTTTGTTCTTATAAGACTTATGTACTACCGCTATTTCTAAAACGAGGCCTTAACATTTTGTATTTGTCTTATATCGACTCTATTCTATCAATGAAATATTCTTATCAGACGGTTTATTGTAAATTCGTCACGTAATTACGTTGACAAACTATATTCGGCAATTGCGTCGATTTGTTATATCTTATAGACATGGCGTCTGTGGGGATTCATGACGGATCCGCCGGATACATCGGTCTCGTATCGGGTACATTGCACACCGATCACACTTAGTGTGATACGCAGCAGTACGTAGTTTGTTAATTAGCAAATTACTATTAGTAGTTGTAACATGTAATTTTATACATAACCACTTTTAAATTTGGATGTTCGCTGTTTGCAAATCAGAGATCCTCGCCTCTACGCTGTGATGAGAGTTTCATGACTATGTGGAGGATGGATATTCGATCCAAACATACGTGATTAGGTCCGATTTTACAAGATATAATCAGCGGGCTACATCGCGATCGATTGGCCACTTATCACCTCACCACGAGATGGCGACCCAGACACACACGCTCCATGTGCCAAGCAGGGAGATGACGACACTACAGACGCCGCCACTCTCCCGCCTTCGCGATCCATGGCCCGGGCCAGCCATCGGGCACATGTGCTCATGTGGCGTATACAGGCGCTGAGTCGCTTCACATCCCACCGCCGATGCTATCGTAGGAGTCACTATCTCCTTGCGGTGGTTGCGTTTGCGCTATCCACCCCCCACCCGATGCGATGATGTCACATTGTAGCCGCAGCGCGTGGGTTCATCTTAGCGCTTTATCGATCCTTCCTTGCTCGCGGACAAGAAGGGTGTGATGGTTCCCATGTGCTATCTACCGCTACCGCGAGATTTCGACGCCATCATGTATTATAGTCAGTGGTGTAGTACTAGCACATACATACCGCGAGTTATGCCTGTTGTTTTTGGATCAGAAATGCCAGATAATATTGTATTACACTCATACAGTATGTAATAATCGGGAATGTGTTGTCAGGTATGGATGAATCGGGATGCTGCGCCACTATTACTCATAATTCAACCTATTGAGGTCAATAGACTCATGGTTTGCATATTGTGGCTGTTGTATTTTTTTGGGCACTCCTTGTACAAAGGAGACTCATTCATTTTCGTTAAATTATTGTGTCCCGTGAAGGAAATGATTTATAATTTTCCCTTACGTTAATATAAAAACTTCATTATTTTTACCCACTTTCATCGCTCGTGATTCACCATTACGAGAGACTCCACGCCTAAGCACCCGATTTCGGGCTACCCACGCCGATCTAGCACCACCACCCGCCTCATGCCTCGCATGATGCCGATGTCGACATGTCGGGTGATGGTGACTTACCCGAGGCTGCCCACGATGGATTAGACATTCCCAATGAGCTGCAGGTGCAATTTAGCACTTCCACTCGTGTGGAGAGTACCTTTGACATGGGTGCATAGCCCATCGGGTGTGCTCCTCCTATACCGAAGATCTTAGATGCACAGACTGACGTAATGTTTAATGTGAAACTTGGGCTGGGCTCTATATTAATTATATTCATATTCCTCGTAAAATTTTATCGACATAAAGTGTTAACATGTAGTCTCATGGCACATATTTGAGAGTTACATGACCAGCCCCATATATCTCGCTTAGCCGATCAGAGATCCGCGACGATGTCACCGCCATATGTTTCGAGATTGCTTGAGTGCGCCCAGAGAGAGTCCTGCGCTTGGGATGCAACAGAGATACTCTCCAAATTTCGCTCTTACGTAGCAAATGGGCTGCATACAAAGTGATGCATGGACGCACACCAACGCCGATCGGGCGACTTTTCATGCACCATAGCATTATGGGAGACGCGAGCTGCCAGATCATCATCACCCCCTGGCGTCGGGTTTGATGGACTCTTCATGATTCCTACATGCAGCGGTATCGTCAGACACACGCTTTATGACACAACGACCGATGTGTGGATGACATGAGGTTCCATACTACACCGTAGTATGGATCTTGGTAGTTACAAATATGTGTTTCTAAAATATTTTACCTAATTTTAATTAATGGATTATGTAATTATAATTCTTTATTTGGTTCATATTGTATCACGCTTTATCGATATACCATTCGCTTCCCGCTCGATACCCCGTGCTTTTTTCATGACATACATCATATTGCCGCATCGGGTGTTACACCAGACAAGGAAGACCATCGTGATCGCCGGCACACTGTGGAGGCTTCGACATCACATGAGCCATTTATATTGGGACCTCCGGTGTCGCCCACACCATCACGTATGCACCGCTCGAGGTGTAGGAGGGAGAGGGAGAGGGGAGTTGATCGCCGGCGTCGTGCTCGGCATTTCGGTCGTCATCAGTCTGTGACAAAGGAGAGCCGCCTAGGTACACACCCGAGCCGACTGGCGCCTACTGACACCTCCCTATACTTACCCACTCCACCCGAGCCAGCTTATACCCCACACACCCACACATCACCTTCCATACCCACTCACATCGACGCGCATCACCTCCCTACCCGCACATTACACATCACCTTCCATAATTCCCACGCACTTACATGTCTGCATCTTTATCCTATAGCTTCTTCCATGTGAGCTTCGTACCTCCATAGCATTAGATATCCCACTGTCGTCACACCATTTACCATCTCATACATTGCATCCCACAGATGATACCATCGTTGACCTTTTACCTGAGTGGGGTAGACTTCCAGGTAGGCGACCTCGTACTCGACGTGTACATCGACTACTCCATCCATCGATACCCTGGCTTCCATCGCACTTCGGCTCCATCGCCCTACTCCATCAGCCCCTCAGCCTCCTTCTCGACTCCACAGACCCTATCGTCACAGATCGTTTATTCAGCGCCGCCAAGAGTAAATATAGCCGCGCCTGCTCTCACATATCGATACATATTATTTTATATACGATATTCGTATAAAATGTTTTAATATATTAAATGTTTACATGTATGCATGATTTGGTACATAAGCATGTCTTTGCATGTTCCTAGTACATGTCTAATACTTCCTCGATTTTATCATAGTTCCAAAATAATACACTCACTATTATTTTCTAATGATAATCATTTTTTATAAAACACATGTAAATACATAAAATAATAAATTATATTTTTATTTAAATGATTATTTTTCTGTAATATAATACATAATACGTTAATTTTATAAACCTTGAGAAAAGTTTTTAAAAGCATTTTGATGAGTAAAAACATGACAAGAAAGTTTAAAACATTACAAATGAATGTTGAATTACTATGATCAACTTTAATCAATTCAAACTGCAAAACAATGAGGTTCGATTAGAACTTTAATTTAGAGGTCAATTCGCTTAACTCGGTTGATTATTTTAATGTAAATCAAAATTTGCACAAAGATTTTTCATTGTCTTCAACATGCTTTTATAGCTTAAATCAAATTTGGCTGAGCTAACTATAAGACGTACTAGATCGCACCAAACATGAAAATGTCTAATAGCAAGGCTGGGAGGCCATTTTATTAGAATTTTTTATTAAATCAGGTTTACGCTGGGAGTGTTTCATTTATCGGGAATTTTACAATCGTGGGTTTACATTGAGCGTCTACTATCGGAACAAAAATCGAAACCTAGCCGTGAGGCCGACCATTGAAAATTTTTTGGGGAACCGTAAAACCTGGGCGCTGGGAGTGTTTACTTATCAATTTTTTAAAATCCGACATTACAACGCCGCTCACACCGTTTCCAAAGACTAATTTTGGCTATTGCTGCTCGTTTCGGATTTTTATTTTTCAAAGGATTACTTCCGTACAAAACTCGATTAACTCGATAAAACTATTACTTTTATCTTCTTATTATTATGTCACGTCCATTTACCATTTTTTCTCATGGATTATGGATGTCAATGCCCATTTGCTCTTGCAATCAACGGTGAGTGGAAAGCGAAACACCACCACGCCTCATGCTGCTACCATCTACGCTTTGCTTTGCTTTGCTTTGCTCCTCCTCCTCTGCCTGCCTAATTTTTGAGTTTTTACCTCTCTCTCTCTCTCTCTCTGTAAATCTCCCTCTTCTCTTCTTCTCTTCTCTCTTGGAAGTTGTGGCGCGTATTTTGTTAAGATTGTGCTTGTGAACCGTTTCCGACTGGAACATTCAGCGTCGTGTCGAGACGATGGACCTGGTCTCGGATCCGAGTTCCCTACAAGAATCTGAAGCAGGCTGAGGTTGAGTTAGTTGCCGCCGACGAACCTCGCCATGGACCCGAATTGATTTCTAGGGTTTCCAATGCCACATCTGATCCCTCATCCAGCCCTTCATCCATTCCTCATCCATTCTCAGTTGTATGGTTGCCGCCGGCGTTCAATTTGGTTGGGCCCTGCAGCTTTCCCTATTTACTCCTTATATTCAGGTTTTGTCTTTTTGTTTTTGCTTTGCTCTCCTTCTCTACAATTTTTGTTGTAATTTGTTCTCTCTAATCTCTGGTTGTGTGATGTGCATAATTCTGATCACCTGAATGACTTTAGGTAGGAACCGGTTATGACATTGAATTCTTACGGATGACAAAAAAAGAGTAGAAGTTTGTGAATTGAAAATGTATATGTTGGAAGATTACAAAAATGTTTGGTTGTGTTTGAGGAATCTGAAGTGGAGGCTGTCTAATGCTGAACCGTATTCTTATTTGGTGATTTAATGACTTCAGTTATTTGTAAAGAATATAGACTTGGATACCGTTATTGTCAGTCCAATTGCCTCACGTCAGTGCCTGGAATTTTGAGTGTCTTGGTTTTGGTAAAGAAAATACCATAAAATTTTCCAAAAAGAAAAAAAAAGGAGAAAATGAAGAACATAGAAAGGAGAAAAAAAAGGGTCAATTGTGAACCCCAAGACAAAATTTTACAAGGTTCTTCAGTCATATATCTACATCGCTGATTGAGCTTGGAACTTTACTGATAGCTAAGTGAGTATGGGGGGATAAACTTAGGGAACTTACCTCTAAAGGGCAAATAAACTCTTTCTTCTTGCTATGCAAAGTCCACACGATTACACTAATGCATAATTCTGTCCAGGTTACCACTTCATCCTGCCTCCATAGTCATCACATTATGGTATCAATGACTGTCACCTTCCGCCAAAGTCATACATTATGGTCTAAGGACTCTATCTATGCCAAAATCCCAAGAAAAGACCTGAAGAAGTTAAACGGAACTGTTATTTGAAAACCTCCCTATCAATCTCGTAAGTTTCTCAACTTTTTCTTCAAATTAACCTTAATTCCTAGTAGTTAGTGTTTGGTTTAACCATTGAGCTTAATCCAGCATCAAGCGGTTCCTCCAACCCTGGCTTAAGATTTAAAAAGTCTCAAGCTTCTCATTTATAAAGTGTGTTCTATTCCATTTACCTAGGGTGTGGCTCCTCCAGTCTCCTGTCATTGACCTCAATCGTGAGTAGTTAAGATTTTACTTAGCACACTTCTTTAAAGAAAGTGTAGCACACCTAGGATTTTTCCAAAGTACGCTGCAAAAATAGAAAATGGTATCTTAAGATTGTTAACCAAGATCAGTAAACATTGTAAGTGATTTTGACTATCCTGGAACTGTAAGAAACTTGCAGTATCTATTTCATCATTTTAGACTCCCAATGGCATCTTGAATATAGATTTAATTTGTGTAAATGAAACATACTGCTTGTAGCCTTTTCCATTCAGTACAATTTGTGATTTTTCAGTTAATTGACAAGAGTCTATTAGAGATTTAAGGAGCCATGTTGCTCTTTGCCAGGCAAAATAGTCATGCTGCTAGAAAAACAATATGGATCTTTTGCTTATCTTGTGCTATTGCATTTTTTTGGGTTATTCTCTGTTGGAAAAGAAGTTAATTAATGTAAGAGGAAAAAGAAGAAAGCACCAGTCTAGGTGAAGATGCTTGTGGGGTTTCTAATACATTCTTGACTGTTAATTCTTTGAGGTTTTTTAGGCTTAATACATTCTTAAATATTAATGTTGTTGATTTGTGTCATCATTTAGCAGTTCCATCTCATTCTTGAATTTTTCTATTGTTTTTCTTTTTAATTCTTTGTCCTCTCCACATCAGTAATTGTGTTTAAAGTGTTTATTAGGGCTTACACAAGTTTCTTGTTTGATTAATTATGTTTTCCTTTGAACTACTGCAGACGCTGGAATAGAGCATGCCTTTCTTTCTTCATTTATTTGGCTTTGTGGCCCTATTACAGGCCTTGTGGTAGGTGATGACCACCAGTTTCTTCAACTGTTGTGAACTTCCCAGACTTACAATGTTTTTGTTGTATAATTTCCTAACAACTTATGTCATCAGTTATGCCTTAGTGGGGAATTTTTTTTTCTTCCCTAACCTGCAAGAATGCTTCTCACTTTATTTTTTGCCTGCCTGGAGAAGCTGAGAGAAGATTGCTTCATCACTATATCTTTTAATTATTATTCTTATTATTTTTGTATTTATCATAGTGGTTAACTCAGTTCTCCTGCTGTGTGTGTATGTATTCTGTTCAAGCACCACCCATTAGTCCAAAGTTCCATTATACCCTCATATTACAGTATGTTAAATGAGGAGACTGTTCATCAACAGTAATGGAATATATATGTTTGAGATTTTTTAAGAAATAAAATGAGAAATAGAGATTTTGTCCCCTAAAAAATAAAAAATAAAATTTAAATATTATGCATAATGTGAAAGGATAGAAGAAAAGAATACTTTACTTATTGAATGGTTAATCAAAAAAAAAAAAAAAATACTTTACTTATTGAATGGGTGTATTACATAGTATAGAGACACCTATATATATATATATATATATACACAAAAGAATGGAACAAAAAGAAAACAAAATAAAGTGTAAAAGGAAGGAGGATAATGTACACAAAAGGTAGGAGATAAATCAAAGAATATCTAGAGAATATTCTATGATACTCAACACTCCGTGTTCTGAGCAGATATGCGCTATACGTATGTTCTTGTTATAAAGATATACTTAATCTTATTCGATGCTGACAACAATGCAACATCGTTAAGAGCTTTTGAGGTGTTCCATGATGGAGTTGATGTGACCGGATTGAGGACCGTTGGAGAAGAGAAGGTCCGACGGAGGAGATCCGATAGAGGTCCAACGGAGAAGGTCCAACGAAGTAGAGGACTGCCAGAAAGAGGGCTATCTGAAAAGAGAACATGACAAAAACTTAGCCCATGGCTCTGATACCATGTGAAAGGATAGAAGAAAAGAATAATTTTCTTATTGAATGGGTGTATTACATAGTATAGAGACACCTATATATATACAAAAGAATGGAACAAAAAGGAAACAAAATAAAGTGTAAAAGGAAGGAGGATAATGTATGCAAAAGGTAGGAGATAAATCAAAGAATATTTAGAGAATATTCTATGATTCTCAACAAATAAAAAATAATCCACAAGGATTAAATAAAAGCATTTATATATTTGAAATAAAGTTAAAAATAAAATAAAATATTATATGAAATTCACTTAGTATCCTTACTTATTTTTTCTTGTTTATTCTATTTCATCATTTTTTGATTGTGGAGACATTATCTTAATTTATTTTTCACCTTTTAGTGCATGTAAAATTTTTATTTATTAGAATTTTCAAATAAAATTATGTTTTTTGAGTATTTTTATTGATATTTTGTTAATTTTTTTATGGTATATTCTTGTCTATTCCATTTGAAACTTTTAAATATATTCACATTTATTGTTTTTATATTATTGCGGGTATTGAAGAGAATATGGATGACTAAAATATTCTTTGAACTAAAGAGAATAATAACTATCAAACTCTCTTATCAAAACCTTCTTTAGATCACCACCCAATCTTGCTTGAAGTTGAGGAGGGTCATTTTGTGAGAGAGGACCACTACCATTTGGGTTTGAAAATATGTGGCTCAATGAGGAAGATTTTAAGAATCTTATTAACGAATGGTGGTGTAGCCTAGAGATAAGAGGCTTAGGCAACTATGTACTGACCGAGAAACTGAAAGCTATTAAAGCACAACTCAAAAACTGGAATAAGGATTATTTTGGGAGAGTGGAAGAAAGGAAGCCTTAAAGAAATTGAAAGAGTGGGATGGCTTAGAAGTTCTGAGACCCCCTTCCTCAAGGGAGAAGGAGATGAAAATGGAGGCAATGGAGGAGTTTAAACTTTGGGCTCTGATAGAGGAAATGTCTTAGAGACAGAAATCAAGGGAGATATGGCTGAAGGAAGGGGATAGAAATATGGGGTTCTTTCATAGAATGGCGAATGCCCATAGAAGAGGCAACTAGATTACCTAGATGAGGATAAATGGTGTTTGGATTACAGAGGGAATAGAGCTGAAACAGGGCATAGTGGAAGCCTTCAAATCTCTACTGTCGGATATAGGGGAGTAGAGAGCAAGTATAGATGGTTTATCCTTTCAGACAATTAATGAGGAGGATGCTGCAAGACTGGAGCTCCCCTTTACAATTGATGAAGTTTTCATAGCTTTGAACGATTTAAATGGAGATAATGCCCCAGTCCCGAATGGATTTATGATTGTTTTTTGGCAATTTAACTGGGAAATAGTTAAGGAAGATGAAGTGAGGATGTTCAAGGAGTTCTTTGAGACAGGAGAATTTGTGAAGAACCTAAACACCACGTTCTTGGTTTCGCGTCAAAAAGGAGGGCTAAGGAGTCAAGGATTTTGCACCCATAAGCCCTGGTGGGTAGTTTTATACAAGCACTCAGAAAAGTCCTTGCCAATAGATTAAAAAAGGTAATGCATGGTCTAATTAATAGATCCCAAATGCATTTGGTATGATAGCAAACAGGATGCCTCACTGTTGGCGAAGGAAGTGATAGTACCCTGCTAAAAGGGAAGGAAAAAGGGATTCTGTGTAACTGGATATAGTAAAAGCCTATGATCAAATAAACTGGAACTCCATTATCAAGGTACTTCAAAAAATGGGATTTGGAGCTAAGTGGGTTAAATGGATAAAGAGATGCATCTCAACAACATCATTTTCTGTGTTGTTAAATGGTAGTCCATCTGTGTTCTTTAATAGCTCTAGAGGGCTAAGGCAAGGGGATCCCCTATCCTTGTATTTGCTCGCTATCGTATGGGAAGTTTTTTCGAACTCAGGATAAGGCTACCTGGGGATCTCTCGTGCTTCAAAATTGTGAAATTACACTGTGAAGAATCATAGATTAGCCACCAAGCTCGGATGACACACTAGTATTTTGCACTCGAGGGATCAATCGCCCACCTCAGTTGGATTTTGTTATGGTTTGAGGCCATTTCTGAATTGAAAATCAATTTGAATAAAACACACCTACCAATAGGTAATGAGAATATAGAAGATATGTGGTTGTTGAACCTGGCTGCGCACAGGAGCCTTCCCTTCCACTTATCTTGGTCTCCCTCTAGGGAAGGGGGCGAAACTCCTTCAAGTTTGGGATGTGGTGGAAGAGAGGTTCAACGGTTAGCTATTTAAGAGGCAAGATATCTCAAAAGAGGGAAGATTAACTCTAATAAAGAGCACTCTTACAAATCTTCCTATGTACACCATGTCACTATTTCAGATTCCAAAGGGGGTTAAGTCTAGATTGGAGAAAATTCAGTAGGACTTTTTGTGGGGTGGGGGCAATCTAGAGAGAAAAATTCATTTGGTAAATTGGAGTATTGTGTGCGCAAGTAAAGAGAGAGGAGGTTTGGGTGTTCGCAGTCCGCAAAGTCGGATAAGTCCTGTTTCGGAAAATGGAATTGAGACGCTTGTCAAAGGAGGACAATCCCCCCTAGAAAGATTTGATTAAATTGAAGCTTCGAAGAAGAGGGCTGGTTCTCTCTTTGGAACCAAAGTGAGTTTCGGGGCTGCCACAAAGATATTGCTGCTTAGTAGTTGAACAAGAGTGCAATTTTATTCTGGGTGATGGGGAGTGCATTAGATTTTGGGAAGATAAATGGTGTGGGGGGAACTTGCTGTGCGATATGTTTCCAACTTTATATGCTCTGGTGGAATCTAAAGGGACTAAGGTGGGTGAGGTATGAGAGACCTTGAGTGGGGAAGGTGGGTGGAACCTGAGATTTATCAGACCATTCAATGATTGGGAAATGTAAGAAACTCAGAGACTAATCAACTTAATTAGTAGCAAAAACACCGCACAAAGGGAAAGGGACAAAATCATTGATAGTAGACAAGAAAGGCCAATACACAAAGAAGCCAATTATAGGCATTCGAAGGAGGCACTTATGGCTCATTCATCGGTAGGCCTCCCTTCGAACGCTGTATCCCCTAAAGTGAGTGTGTTCACGTGGGAAGTGTGGTGGGGCAAGGTGTGCTAACTATGGATCAATTAGAAAAAAGGGGTTTTCAGCTTGCAAGTAGATGCCCTCTTTGTCAAAAAGCTGAGGATATCATAAACCATCTGACGATCGTCTTACATTGGGGTTGTGGGTAGCCTCATCTCCCTGTAGGAGTGGAAGGCAACTGTGCTATGGACAACCATGAGTTGGACAACCTTTCCTATCAAAAAGAAAGCAAGAAAACTGTGGAAGGCGGCTCTCTTTAATCTCTTCTGGGCGATTGGAAGGAAAGACATGGTTGTTTTTTATAATGACTTTTTTTCACCCAATAGGCTGAAACAATCCTTCATTATGTCCCTCACTTCTTTGGCAGGTTTAATTTTTTAGGGGCTCTATCGTAAGATTGCTTTTGTGTGTCCTCTAGTGTCTATATCCTTTATGGTTGGGTGGTAGGTTTTTGTTTCACCAAAATTTTACTGAAAATTGCTCTCATTTTTCAGGTTCAGCCGTGTGTTGGGATATGGAGTGACAAGTGCTCTTCAAAATATGGAAGAAGGCGACCATTTATTCTTGCTGGTTCTCTTAACACTTGTAGTTGCTGTAAGCATAATTCTTATATGGAATTTCTAAGTGATTATATATTTGTATTTATATTGGCTAAGACAAAGGTTTGAAATTTAGGTGACAATAATTGGCTTTTCTGCAGACATTGGATATTTATTAGGAGATGCCGATGAGGATTGCAGGTCTCTGCTGCCTTCTTTTGATACTTAGTTTTCTATCACACTAACTTAGGTTTAAGTGTAACTGATTTAGTTTGCATGCAGAAACTTTAAAGGTACTTGAACACAAGCAACTATTGTTTTTGTTCTTGGATTTTGGATGTTAGATCTTGCAAACAATACCATGCAGGTAAACTTGTTAAGATGGTCCAAATGTTTTCCACCACTTCTGTTTATGTTGGTCTGCTAAAATAAAACATTATTGTTTATAGGGTCCGGCTCGTGCTCTTTTAGCTGATCTATCAGGTATTAATTTTTTTCCCTTTCCAAACCACCCCTCTTTCAGGGGCAACTATCATGTGCTTGTAGAACTAGTGGCAATGCATCATCCACACATTTGTCTTGTATGTTAATTAGTCCTTGTTGCTTCATACTCAAAGTGCTTAATAAAATATTTTATCATTTTTATAGGTCCGGATCAGGGAAATTCAGCAATGTGTTTTGCTATATGGGTGGCTGTGGGAAACATTCTAGGATTTTCTGCTGGTGCTAGTGGAAATTGGCATAGGTGAAACTTCCTGAGCACAATTTTATCTTGATAGAAGGATTAAGAACTCAAAATTTTTATGCACCTGGCAGTTTGGATGTATCTATGTGCATGTTCTGCAAAATACATCCTACTTACATTGATGCAATCCCAAACTTTTTTCTTACTATGTTATCAAACCTTACAAAAGTTTTGCATTTTGAAAGGCTTGATTGCTTGCCAGTTATTTTTTTTATCTTTTTTTTTTGTAATTTTTTTTTTATTGCTAAAATTCTTAAACAATTTAGATTTTTATTTTGTCAATCTTTCTGTGCAGATGGTTTCCTTTTCTGTTAAGTGCAAGCTTGCTGTGGTCAGGAATCTTAAAGCGGCATTCCTAGTGGCAGTGGTGAGTTTTTAAAAATGATTGGTAGTTATATCATACATAAAGAATTGTTTCTTTTATTTATGCTTGCCTGAATTTTTTTCTACTGATTCATAATAAAGATCCTTCTGTTTCTTACGTGGACATCATTTCATCATTGGTTTGCTTGATTTATGACATATCGTTTCCTTCTTGCATGCTTTTTGAGATCCTGTTTGAGTTGATTTCTTAGAAGCCAAAAGCTCTTTTTAACCTTAGCAAGAGTTTTCACGCATATTTGGTTAATTTTGTCCAAAGAGCTTAATATGGAAGTCAGGAAAATGTTGTTTGTTGCAGAAGCAAGGGATGGAAATTTTACCATGAATACGACTAACCCGCCCCTATTGGGACAGGTATGGGAAGTCTAAAATTGGGTTCTAATCAGGTTTGAGAATTTTTTAAAACCCGAATCAGGATTCGAGGGAGGAACGGATTTTGCCCCAACCTGCCCCGCCTTGTCCCACTGATGTATTTATTAAATTACCTTCAGGGTATTTAAACCCTCATTATGTCATTCAGTACCCCCTAACCCTAGTCCATCTCCTCTCCCTTTCTTCTTCTTCTTCCCCCCGCCCCATGTGCTACAAAGAATGTGTTCCTCTCGTTTTCTTTTCTGCTTCTTCCCCCCACCCCATGTGCTAGAGAGACCGTGTTCCTCTCCTTTTCTTCTTCTTTTTCTTCCTCCCACCCCATGTGCTACAGAGATGGTGTCTGCTTGAAGGGGAGAGATCTTTTGTGTTCCGGGGTTGATTCACTTCCAGAAGAATAGTGAGTCCCAAAGTCCCGCTTGTCAGATATCTCGCTTGGGACTTCGTAGTTTGTCATTGAAGGGATCGCATGTCTCCGTCCCTCCCATTCCCTCTTCTCTTGATATTTTTAGTTTCACTGCCTCTTGCTCTGTTTCTTTCGGGGACCCTGTAGAGCTAGATCAAAGGCTTTAATTCAATTTTTATCACTGAGACTCAGAATCAAGGCCCTCTCTTCTTTATTTTCTTTCACATGGAGATGAAAAGTTTGTGTCGCTTTGGTTGGCTTTGGTCTTGATGTGTTTGGGGAGATGGTGAAAAGGGGCAGGGCAAGATGGGATTTTTGGAAATGTTCCAAAGCAGGAATGGGAAAAAGGGGCTCCGCCCCATCTCGGGTTTGGGACGGGAATGGGAAATTAACAAGAGTTTCAGGACAGGAATGGGATAGGGGTGCCCCTTCCCAAACCCGCCCCGTTGCCACCCCTAGCAGAAGCCCTATTTTAGCTTATGCAAGAAGTTTTTCCATATTTCATAAAATATTTATGATACCAGTATTTCTGTTTAATAGTTGTAACACTTTCTTTAACTTCAGCTTGACACTAAAGCTGGAAACAAAAAACCTATCTCAAATGAGGCTTTAAGTCATGGTGTATAAAATAACTAGAACTTGCTGAAAATAGCTGATTTTGAAAAATGTTGTTTGGTTTCCATTTTCATTAGCAACAAGCAGAAACTCAGGAAATAGATGAAGCAAGATTTGATTGGTCATCAAATCAGTCATCTGATGTAAGTTCAAATATTTGATGGAGTCGCCAGGGTTAAGTGTACTAGCATCAAATGTTTGGACGAATTAATTAAAATCATGGCTTAATCTCATATTATTATAATCTTAATGAAGAGAATTTCATATTCTGACAGATCTATAATTTCATCTCATATTTATAATAGAGAGAATCTGGTTATATATACTGTCAGGCTCTGCTGTAGCAAAAGACACTGTTATTTGTAAGCTTCTGAAATTTCTTTTGTGCTTTTTAATTTGTAGCCTTTTGCTATCATTATTATATATTCGTGAATGGAAAAATCGCATCAGTTGTCAAAGTTTTTAGAAGGGTTCTTCTGCTAGCCTCTACTTTCCAGGCTCCTACCAACTTAAAATTGGCTTTGTTTGTTTGAGCAGGTCTTTGTTTATGTGTACCCTTGTGACTTTATATTTTGCTGAGGAGGTTCCACTGATGGCATACCAACCTCACCATTTATCAGATTCTGCACCTTTGTTGGACAGTCCTCAACAAATTGGGTTTGATAATTCAAAATCAAAGCTTGATATGTCAGCTGTTGATAATGCCTCCAGTAACAACCCTGAGAGCAGTTATGAAATTGATAAAAATGCAAAACATCCCAGTCCAATGGTTGAAGAAGAACAGAATGCCTGGCGGACCTGAGCAGTATTAGTTAATCTATTGACTAGCTTCGAGGCATTTTGCCACTCCGTAATGCATTCAGTTCTTATCGTCATGGCTCTTAGCCTGGGTAAGTGCTTCAATAGTTATGACATCACACCTATCAAAATAGTTATGATATCACAAATTTTTTGCTCTACTCCATCATGAGATGGCAATACCAAATTTGAAATTTGCCTGTTTAAGGACTATTGATCGTTATGTTTCTGTGTGATGATTGCTTGAGCGCTTTTCCTTAGATATTATGCTTATATGCAGTCAGCCCTGGTTTCTTTCTTTCTCGGTTAATCTGATTGGATGGGTAGAGAAGTTTATCATGGGGATCCTAAAGGGAATGAAAGGGTGGTGGCAAAATCTTCAATTTCACGGATCCTTCAACTTCATCCTCACTGCAAAGTTAAAGGCCCTAAAAGGTATTCTTAAGACTTGGAACAGAGAAGTATTTGGCAAAGTTGAGACTAACAAGAAGGATGCCTTACGCAGGGTGACTTTATGGGATGATCTCGAGAAGGAAAGGGGACTGGGCCTCGAGGAAGTTGAGGATCGTGCTAAGGCCAGAGATTATCTCAAAAGTCACTCTCGATGAGATTTCCTCGAGACAAAACTGCAGAGACTCTAAAGTGAAGCGGGGACAGAATACGATTCTTTCACAGGATGGCTAATGCCCACAAGAGAAGAAACTGCCTTAAAAGCATTAGCATCAACGACAGAAAGCTAGACAAGGAGGTTGATAGCAAGGAAGGACCTGTGATTTCCAAATTATTTCTACCCAAGCACAAGGCCCTATCCTTCCCGAATCGCTTCAATGAGATCGTATGAGGAAGCTACAAGCCACTAAGTCGAGGAAGCCTTTCGTAGGGAGAAATCTGACAACTATTTGTGTTTAATAGCGATAAGGCTCCCCATTCCGGCGGGCTTCCTTAGCTGGTCTTTTAGTCAGACTTTGAAAGAATGAGGTCCTAAGTTTTTTCAAGGAGTTTCATGAACATAGCAGATTTGTTAAAAATTTAAATGCTACTTTTTCTGGTTTTGATCCCCAAGAAATAGACTATGGAGGACTTCAAGGATTTAAGGTCAATCAGCCTTGTGGGAGGCTTATACAAGATTTTGACAAAAGTGTTAGCCAATAGGATTAAGAGGGTCATGACAGTGATCCGCCCTTGAAGGCTGTAGAGGGCTTACGATTGGACGAGGCTGACGCCAATGAGATAGTGGATTCAACCTTTGAAGGAAGAAGGTGTATTGGTCTGTAGTTTTAGATATAGAAAAAGTGATACGATGGTATTAGCTTGGAGTTCATATCAGTGTCATGGCATGATGGGTTCGCAATGACCGATAAATTGTGACGCCTGGGAACTCCGGGGTCCACACTACCTCGCAACTCACAATATTAAGTGGATGTCTGGGTTACTCCGGACGCCACTTAAAATCTGCAGTAGCCCTTGTACCTGGAGCTCACCCAAATAAACACCCGCATGAAACCTCTCCCAAGCAAATTCCAATATAATCACAATGATACAATGTGGATAAACGCCTCGTGGGCCCATACTACAATAATGATCCATAAAACAGGCTAACTATATCCACATCAAGAGCTCAAATATTTTACCTTATACAACACATATTAAACTTAACGAGTTCTAATACATGTATACACTCACTCAAAGCCACAACCCGGCCGTGATCCCTGGGCCTCTAGAACGAGCCGTCCCTCACACGCTCCTCGCACTGCAAAATAATATCCCTCGACAGGTGAGCTAATGCTCGCAGTGAATCGCCCCATGGGCTACTCTCCACCCCAAGTGCAATGCAATGCTCCAAAATAAACATACATTCAAGCAATTGCATGATCCTAATTAACGCCTTACATGACCAACTCGCATCCTTCCGAAGTCCACACTGACTCCTCACACTCGCCTAAGCCTCGATGAGAATTCTTATATTCATTTGTTTGTTAAGGGACAACTGATGTAGATATCAATCGTCGCCTCCACCATTGCATATTGGTTTAGACTACCCGATATATCATCTTGGGCTGCCTCCGACGATTGATATTTTTTTAATTTTAGACAACCCCCGTATAATTCACATTTTGCACAACCCTCCGAACCATTTACTCTGCACTCATCCATGCACTCACTCCTATACCCTAGTGGTGTTCCAGCCAAGATACGACCTACTTACGCGCCCAACCATTCCAATTCACATGTAAATATAAACATGCATATATTTTACAAAACAATCAATTCACAATCACGCCACAGAATTCTCATTCCAACATCGGGAAAATTCACAATTTCACTTCAAGCACGATCAAACACAAGCAATTCGATTTGAATTACTTGACCAAACCCATATTTTCACAAATTATATGTTGTGAAATTAGATGTCGTTTCTAGGAACAAGAAAACCTCATGCATCGCTCTATCAAACACAAATCATCTGGTCTACTGCGAACCCGTATTCGCCTACGCCTCAATCAAACTCAATACATGATTTATGGAACCATTCATCATGATATTGAACTCAAACAAATTCAGAGAACCGATACTCTGGACCGCCTGTGGGTCTCAAATCCAACATTTCTGGCCCAAGGCTCAGAACTCGATCAAACTACCGCCTGGGCTGGCCTCAACCAACCGAAACACGGCATGAAACACTGAAACTTAATAAAACCAAGAGGAGAAACCCCTACCTCTGAGTTTGAGTGAACTCCCAACTGTACCCACACGGTCTCTCCACGAGAGCGCTTCTCCTTCATTCCGAAGACCGCCGACTATTTGATTGCTCGCAAACCTAGAGAGAAGGAAGACACTCTCTCTAAAAATGAGATCCAAGCTTCCTCGTGTGCCTTCCCTTCCCACGCTTTTCTCCTTTTCCTTTTTGAAGAAGACAAATACTATTAGTGTTTTGTCTTATTATCATTTAAATCAATCTCCATTAATACCAATTTTGTCCCTCTTTTCCCAAGTGACATTCGGCAATTCATCCCCTACCATCCATTTTCTCATTATTTACTCATACCACTTATGGCATACAGTATCAAGTTATACGCGATTGCCTCATCGAATTGCTTTACTAAGACTAAACGCGATGCCTCAAAAAACGCGCCGACCGTCATTTTGAAATCGACTTAAATTTACTGCGTGTTAGCTAGATTTCGAGACACCTAACTTGCGGTAATCCTGCTTCACATCCGAGATCTTAGAGAATAATTTATGAATTTTTAAACTAAACAATTTGTAAATTTAAATTACTGTATTTTGCCCTTTTCCGTAAATTGGAATTTCTGTCTACAAAAATGGTGCATTTCCCATGTGTCTTTCTCTTGCTTCACCAATCCATTCCTCAGCTGGCTTCTTCCCAAGCTCTAGTGGGCATGAGACAGAGATCCCCCTTCCTTATCTCACATCTGGAATGGAAGCTCTGGCTTGTCTCGATAAACCGCGGCCGCTAAAGGAAACACTTTAGTAGCGTGGATTTGCGTATTAGAGAGGTGTGAGGAGATGGTTATTTCCCATCTCCTCTACACCGATGACATGCTCCTCTTTTGCGAGGCCAACAAAGATCAATTAAAGTTTCTGTTGACTTCGATGTGGTCTGAATCGGGCATGCCTGGGTTTGAAAAATTAACTTAAACAAGAGTGAAATCATTCCAATTGGGCCTGTGTCTAACGTGGAGGAGTTAGCCTCAGAGCTGGGATGTAAAGTCGGATCCCTCCTTGCGTCCTACCTGGGCCTTCCCCTAAGTGCCAAGCATAAGGCACTAGGTATTTGGAACTCGGTTGAAGAAAGATTCCATAAGAGGTTGGCAGCTTGGAAGATTCAGTACATTTCAAAGGGCTGAAGGGTCACGCTTTATTTGCAAGATTGTCTACCTCCCAATCTATTACCTCTTCTTCCGAATGTCCCTGTGAGGAGTTTCAGGCTAGATCGAAAGGATTCAAAGACAATTTCTTCGGGGAGGAGCGATCTGATAAGAAAAGCTCTCTTCAGAGTCAATAACAGCACAAGAGATAAGAGAAAAGTGGGCCTTTGGGATAAAAAGCTTTTCAAGATGAATAAGGCTTTGTTATATAAATGAGTCAAGGCTTATTAATTTACGTAAACTCCCTTGAGAAAGGTCATTTTAAGAAATTTCGCAACATGAGGTCGCACACCCAGACTCTCGTAGGTAGTTATGGGTTTAGCTTATGGAAGGAAATTAGGAAAGAGTGGCCTAGTTTTTCTCAAAACGCGGTCTTTTCCCTTGGGGATGGAAGGAGGATCAAATTCTGGAAAGATGTCTGTGTGAGAGGAGGCGCAGGTTCTATTTAATCCCTCTCCTTCAATTTGGCTTAAATAAAGAGGCCACGGCCGCGACATCCGGGATAAGGTGTGGTGGTGTCGATCCCCAACTTTCCTAAGACCTCTCAACGACTAGGAGATAGAAGAGGTGGAAAGATTTCTACAAACTCTTTGCGATCAAAATTTCTGCCCTTCGGGTGAGGACAAGTTACTGTTGAAGAATGTCAAGGAAAAAGAGTTCTCTGTAAAGATCATGTTTAAAGGCTTAGATCCCTCCCCCACCATTGATTTTCCCTATCGCTTGGTATGGAATCCAATTGTGCCTCCAAAAATAGGATTCTTTGCATAGGAAGCTACTTGGGGTAAAGTGCTCACGCTCGATCAACTTAAACTGGAAAGACTTTTTGCAAATAGATGTTTTCAGGAGGAGGACGAGGAGACCATGTGACTCATTTGTTAATCCACCGTAAAGTGCTAAAATGTTGTGGAATCTTTTTTTGTCAATTGTTTGGATTAGCTGGGTTTTCCCGCATTCGATCCTTTACACCCTTTTAGCTTGGCAAGGAGTCGCCGTGGGTGCAAAAACGAAAAATATGGAGGGCAAGACCTTGTGTCTGCTTTTTTGGACTCGATTGCTAAATAGTCGCCGTTTTCAAGAATGGAGGTTATTTCCTCGCCCAAAGGATTAAAAGCTAACTTTTGTTTGTAATTTGTGGACTGGGCTAATATGTATAAAGGTTGATAGTAACGCAACTCTGGCTGGACTTCTCACTGGATGAGTAGGTAGGTTTTGGGTTTGTATTTTTCGCCCTTTGTCTACAAACATAAATTCTGGAACTTTTTCATCTCTTATAATACTTGCTTAACATCAAAAAAAAAAAACTAAGTTTCTGCTTTCAAGATGTAAAATGAAAAAGAATAAAATGTTCGCTCTTTCAAGGTTTCTAATTTCCATGGGCTGGTAAAGTGTTTGTAATAAACTAATATATATATTTTTTTGATAGGTAAAGAAAACCATATATTAAAAAGGGAGAGCCGCAACCAGGTGTAATAAACTAATATTTTGTTTCATAATCACCATTCTCTATTATGCTATAAAATTTCCCTATGAAAGTATGGCACGCAAGCAACTATAGTAACAAAATTTATGTTTTATTTTTAGTTCAGATGCACACTCGTACAAAAAGAAAATGTCCTAATATGTAATCGAATCCAATATCTTTTATGTAGTTGGGTTTTATTAATATTGCTTGGTTATGATGTCAAACTTAATGTATTTTATTTGATCGTTGCCCATCAACGTCAACATGTTGTACTTTATAAATACGTGTATGAATCCAACCATATTAAGAAGATGACGAATAGGATATTTCGCCAATTGAATTGTAAAGAGGCTCAATGTTGGTACCTAATTTAGTCATTGATTCCCGCATACACAAGGCGAATTTGTTGCCAGGCTGGATCAAATGATATTCGGGATATCGAATAGCGTTGGCTGGTGGAATAGGTAAGACAACCACAAAAGTCATATACAATGAACTTTCGAGAATTTGAATGCAATGAGCTTTGAAAATACTGAACAATTCCACAACATGAAGGTTTACTCCATTTGAAAATCAACTGTGATATATTAGATGGAGACCAAGGAACACGTGAGGATGAACAAAAGAGTTTTTATTGTTCTCGATGATGTCAATTCATTTAGAAAGCAATTGTAATGTTTACTGGAAATGTGGATGGCTTGGAGAAGGAAGTAAGAGTCATCATAACAACTAGAAATAAACATTTGTTAACCGGACAAGGAGTGGATGATATGTATGAGGTTCCAAAATTGAATTTTGAGGAAGCCGAAGAACTTTTCAATTTGTATGCCTTTCAACAAAATGTTTCCAAATTAGAGTTTATAAACCTCTCACACCCCATGATATATTACTATCAAGGCCTTCCGTTAGCTTTGAAAGTTCTAGGTTCTCTCTTGTTCAATAAAACAATACCTCAATGGAAAAGAAAATTGCTCAGTGAAAGGCTTGTGGGAGGGGCCCTGGTGCATTGGTGGAGACTTCAATATGGTTCTATCCCCCAATGACGTAAACTGGATTGGGTTTGCCATCGTGACCGTATGAGTGCGCTTTGACTAAGCTTCCAATGAAGCCGGTACTTGCGGATCTTCCTTTGCAAACTTTCACCTGAGGGGGTGGCCACAATAATTCACTTGATGTCACGCCTAGACACTCGGGTGACAAATGGATCGCAACCACGAAGCAATGTGGCCTCAACGTACTCTCCCGAGACCAATGTTCGACCATTGTCCTGTCGCTTAGACAAAGGATGGGATTAAAACCTGGCCTTCAATTCTTCCCACTGAGAGACTATGGTCAAGTTTTCATGCTTTAAGGATATCCTTAGAAATCGGTGGCAAAGTCGATTTTCCGGGTTCCTACGCTTTATCTCCGCTTCGAAATTAAAGGCTATGAAAGGAATTTTCAAGGCCCGAACATAGAGGTTTTCGTAGAGTGGATCAAAAAAAAAGGAGGCTTTAAATAGGATATCTGGGATGATGTGGAAAGGAAAAGCCGAATTTTGGAAGAAGCAGAAGAGGGAAAAGGCTAGAGTGGATTTTAAGGAATGGGTGGATATGGAGGAGGTCTCATGGAGACAGAAATCCAGAGAGATTTGGTTGAAAGAAGGGGACAGAAATATGGGGTTTTTTCATAGAATGGCCAATTCTCATAGAAGAAGGAAATCCACTGCAGCATCAGATCAATGGAGAAGATCGGGTCGATGAGGATGAGGTTAAAGATGGTTTAGTTGGGTGCTTTTCAAAGTCTCCTCTCAAACAAACAACGGTGCCCACCTTACCCAAACCTACGCTTTAATCTGACAATGTTGCATCAATTTGCTAAGTTGAAGAAATGTTTACAAGAGGAGGAAGTCCTAGCACTGCCTCTCGCTTACGTTGATAAAGCCCTGTGACTTGATGGTCAGCTGGTCTTTTCATGGAATTCTTGTGGAAAGAGGAGGTTATGGGCTTTAAGGATTTCTTCCACGAGCGCTTTGTTAAAAGTCTTAATGCTACTTTGCCTGCCCAAGGGTAGTATCACAGATCTAAAGGACTTGAGAATTAATCGCCTTAGTGGGCATCTCATAGCATTTATCAGTAATAACACTGGGTGCGGTTATGGGGTTGATTATATCTCGGCCTGCACGCGCTTCAGAAGGGAGGCAAATTTCGATGCAACAGCAGGGTGCAATGAGGCTGTGGACTCAACCAGAAGGAAAGAGAAAGGATCCTAAGTTGGATATCAAAAAGCTGCATGACTATATCGTGGGATTTCCTTCTCCTCGGTGACGCTCGAGAGAATGGGGTTCGGGGTCAAAATGGATTAGGTGGATTCTATTGGCAGATTTCACGCTTCGTTTCTCCGTTTCACACATGTTTTTAATGGATCCCCGGCCGGGCTTTTTCGAGCTCCAGAGGCCTCGAGATAAGGGATCCTCTTATCGGCCATATCTTGCGATCAGATGGAAGTTCTAAGTTGTACACCTTCATGGCGGTGGAAGACAATTTTATAGTACAGGTCTTGATTAGCGAAGTAGAGAGGGTGGGGAGATGGTCATCTCCCACCTATTATATGCTGATGATACTATTATTTTTTGTGAAGCCAAATCTGAGCAGTTGATGTGTTTAAGATGGACGTTAATGTGGTTCGAAGCCTTTTCAGGATTGAAAATAAACCTGAACAAAAGTGAGATTATTCCTCTAGGAAGGGTGGACAATGTGGAGTTGCTAGCGGCGGAGCTTGGGTGTAGGGTTGGTTCCCTTCCCACTATGTGTAGATTACACTTACAGGTGCTCCTCACAGGGCCTTGGGGGTTTGGGATTCTATTGAAGAAAGATTTAGAAAAGGTTGTCTCTGGAAAGACAATATATCTCGGTGGAAGACTCACATGATGGTAATCTTTGTCTTGCCTCCCCCGTCTACTTCCTCTCACTGATTTAGAATCTGAAGATTGTTTTATTACAGGCGGAGAAGATTGAGAGACTTTCTACGGGGTGGAGGAATCTTGAGCGTAAACCACATCAGTCAGGCCCCAGGCTTGTTGCTAGAGAAAAGTAGAGGTGGTTTAGGGTTGAGGAGAGGCACTGCATGATGAACCGAACCTTCTTGTGCAGAAGTGGTGTTGGAGGTTTGCTAATGAGGGATTCTCTGCGGAGATGGTGATCGTGCGAGTTAGGAGGAGAGTTGGGGGGTTGGATTACTAGAGACATCAGGGGTGGGTATGGTACTGGCCTATGGAAGACATGTCGAGAAAGAATGGCCCTTCTCTCAAAGATTCTATTTCCTCCTTTGGAAATGGTGAAAGTGGGTTTTGGAAGGATCGCTTGGTGTGATGAGACGAGTCTTTGTGAGTACGCCATGAAGCTCTGTTCAGGCAGTGCCCATGAGAGACTCGAGGGTGTGAGACGTCTGGGATTTTTAAGGGAGGATGGGGGGTTTGATCTCAGTCTTCCTTAGACCTTTAATGATTAGGAGATGGAAGAGGTGGAAAGGTTGGCTATTTTTCTACCTGACAGAAAGATTAGACACATTGAGAGGATCATTTGTTGATGCAAGAGTCCATTCTTGATGGCTTTTAGTTAGACATATGTATCGTAGTGATGTTTCTCCTCGGAATTAGACTTGCTTGGGGTCAATACGGAACGTCGATCTCTGAAATTGGGTTTTTCGTTTGCAGGAAGCTTCACGGGAAGGTGCTTCTGTTGGACGACAAGAGGAGGGGGGATTCCAATAGTTAACAGGTGTTTTTTATGTGAAGAGGATGAGAAACAATAGACCACTTGCTTATCCATTGTTCGAGAGCCAGGTTGTTATGGGACCTTTTTTTGGCAATTACTGAAGTTAATTGGGTGTTCCCCCGTTCGGTTCGGCAACTTCTCTTGGCTTGGCAGAGTGCTAGTATTGGCAAAAAAAGAAAGGGAGTTTGGATGGCGGCTCCTTTGTGTTTATTCTGGACGCTCTGGTTGGAAAGGAATAGAGTGGTCTTTGAAAATGAGGCTCCCTCTTATTCCTTAGGATAAAATCTTCTTTTGTTTACGCTTGTGGGAGTGGGCTAAGGTGTCACAGGTGTGTGGATAACTTAAATTCTTTGGTGGGGTTTTTGGCTTGGATGGGGTATAGGTGAGTGTGTGAGTTTGTTGTATCTTTCATACATGTCTTTTGGGACTTTTGTGCTCTTTTAACTTTCAATATCTTTGCGATCAAAAAAAAAAAAAAAAATTAGAAAGAACTGAAATACAAATTCACAATGTAGTAAAAAAGTTATGATGGATTAGGTCGTACATAAAAAAATATACTCCTACGATGTTGCATGTTTTTGGAGATGAACAAGGATTTTATTAATCGAGAATATTGGATGGTTTGCAATTTCCATGCGGAAATAGGATTAAAAAATCTAAATGACTATGAGTCTTATAACTATCCCTTCTGTGAATCTGGATGCATGATTTGATTCGTAGTGGCATTAGGAAATTGTTCGTGATTATCCTCATAAGCGAATAAATGGAATGATTATGGGATCCTCGTGATATTGATAAGCGCACTTACAACATACAAAGTAAACGAAGTATAAATCCATAAGTTCTAGTTGAAGATTTAAACTTCAATTTGCAATATTATTCTTGTATAAGAATTTAAAGCATATGATCGAGATAAAATTCAGAATGCATAAATTCAATTAATTAAGCTCTAGTTGAAGATATAAACTTCAATAAATCATTATTATATATTAATGTATGGATCCTTATAAGTTTGAGTTAATTTATATTTATGTTTGCCTTGTCCTTGTTATTTTTTAGGGAATATGTGGAGTTGAAACACTCTCCTTGGACTTGTGGAAGTTAAAAAGAGTACGTTTCAATCCAAATGTTTTGGTCAAGATGACTAGACTACGATTGCTCAAAGTTTGTTCAGACTTCCTTGACTTTGATTTTGGCTGGACAGACTATACATGTGATGGTGTAGTAAAAAATGCTTCTAAAATGAAACTTGGCCTGGATTTTGAATTTCCTTCTTATGAGCTAAGGTATCTTAGGTGGGATGGATATCCTTTAGAATTTTTTCCATCAAATTTTGATGGAGAGAACCTTATTGAACTACACTTGAGGTGCAGCAACATTAAACAACCGTGGCAAGGGAACAAGGTATTATTGTTGTTATTTGAAAATGAATTATTTTGCTTTATATTGGTCTAGAAATTTAAGGTAGTTATTTCTTTTATTGGAACAAATTTTCTTTTGGTACAGTATCTTGAAAGGTTAAAGGTCATCGATGAGTCATTGAAACATTTAAAATGCTAGAATTCTGACATGTCAAATTTAGGAACTAATTCTAGAAAGTTGTATGAAGCGATCGAAATTCACCCGTCCATTGGAGTTTTGAAAACACCACCTTAGATTGGCCAGGTGTGTTAATCTTAAGGGTTTGCCAAGTAGCATTATCAACTCGGATGCTCTTGTACTTCTTGATCGCTCTGAGTGTTCAAGCTTTGACAAGTTTCCTGAAATTCAAGGAAATATGAGTAATAGTTTAAAAGGAATACGTTTGTCTGGAATTTGCTATTAGAGGGAGCTTCCAAATGGCATTGACTTAGAATGCGGTAGGATTCTTGATCTAAACTCCGGTTGAAATTTCACAGCCAGACAAACATAGAGAAAGAAGTTCACGCATGGCTTCATTAAAACACTATTGTAAAAGAACTCCCCGAAATTGTGCCAATTAGAGATCTCTCCACAATTCTTGATCTCTCGGGTGCTGAAGTTTGAGAAAATTCCAGAGAAGGTAGGAAATATGAAAAGATTAGAGAAGCTTTGTTTAAAAAATACTGCTGTTAAGGATCTCCCAGATAGCATTGGAGACTTAGAATATCTTACGGTTCTTGATCTCTTAGATTGCTCAAAGTTCGAGAAATTCAGGAGAAGCGTAGAAATGCTCAAAAAAGATTAAAGGAAGCTTTGTTTAAAAATCTTCTTTATTAAAGGATCTCTAGAGTAGCATTGGAGACTTGGAATATCTTGAAGTTCTTGATCTCTCAAATTGCTCAAGTTGAAATTTAGGAGAAAGGTAGGAAATATGAAAGATTAGTATCTTTGATTCTGATCACGCTATTAAGGATCTCGTGGCATTGGAGACTTGGAATATCTTGAAGTTCTTGATATCTCATATTGCTCAAAGTTCGAGAAATTTCCGGGGAAGTTTGGAAATATGAATAGACTATATGAGGTTCGTTTAAATAATACTGCTATTAAGGATCTCCCAGATAGCATTGGAGACTTAGAATATCTTGCAGTTCTTGATCTCTCAGATTGCTCAAAGTTCGAGAAATTTTTTTTTTGGAGACGGTAGGAAATATCAAAAGTTTAAGGAAGCTTCGTTTAAAAAATATTGTTGTTAAGGATCTCCCATATAGCATTGGAGACTTGGAATATCTTGAGGTTCTTGATCTCTCATATTACTCAAAGTTCGAGAAATTTCCGGAGACAGTAGGAAATATCAAAAGTTTAAGGAAGCTTCGTTTAAAAAATACTGCTGTTAAGGATCTCCCAGATAGCATTGGAGACTTGGAATATCTTGAGGTTCTTGATCTCACATATTGCTCAAAGTTCGAGAAATTTCTGGAGAAGGTAGAAAATATGGTAAAGGTGCTTCTTTTAAATAATACTGCTATTAAGGATCTCCTAGATAGCATTGGAGACTTGGAATATCTAGAAGGTTTTGATCTTTCAAATTGCTCAAAGTTCGAGAAATTTCCGGAGACGGTAGGAAATGTGAAAAGATTAGAGGTGCTTCTTTTAAATAATACTGTTGTTAAGGATCTCCCAGATAACATTAGAGATTTGGAATATCTTGTAGTTATTGATATCTCAGATTGCTTAAAGTTCGAGAAATTTCCGGAGAAGGTAGGAAATATGAAAAGATTAGAGGTGCTTTTAAATAATACTATTGTTAAGGATCTCCTAGATAGCATTGGAGACTTGGAATATCTTGTAGTTCTTGATCTCTCAAATTGCTCAATGTTCGAAAATATGGAAAGATTAGAGGTGCTTTTAAGTAATACTGTTGTTAAGGATTTCTCGGATAGCATTGGAGACTTGGAATATCTTGTAATTCTTAATCTCTCTAATTGGTCAAAGTTCGAGAAATTTCCGAAGAATGTAGAAAAGATGATAAGATTAGGGGCGCTTTTAAATAATACTGCTATTAAGGATCTTCCAGATGACATTAGATACTTGGAATATCTTGTAGATGTTAATCTTTCAGATTGGTCAAAGTTCGAGAAATTTCATAAGAAGGTAGGATATGTGAAAAGTTTAAAACATCTTCGGTTCAAGCATCCTTGGTTACTACAGAAGAATTCTATTAAGGGTCTGACAGATGCTGGTGACAATATTGGAGTAATAATACGTGAAGAGAGTAATGGAAATCATTGGAGAGGCAGTGATGATTCCGAAGCTGATGCGGTGGAGGAGGAGCCACAAATTCCAACTATTCCACTTTATAACAAGTGAAATCTTGGAGCCATTTGGAGCCATTGTATCCGACACCACTTCTCTCATTTCTTTATATATATTGTCAGCTTTCTCCTCTTTTTGGTATTTTATGTTTGTATTTGGTTCCGAAAATTTTGAAAGGAAATAGGAAGAAAAGAAAGTATATAGAAATTTTTTGAAAAAATATAGTAAAAAAATTAAGCCAATTATTATTTTTTAATTTGTTTGTTCAAATTATTAAGTAATTTGAATATGTTTAAATTTCTAACTATTTGTATCATATTCAATTTCATTTCCTATTTTATATTGGAAAACTAACCCTGCAAAAATAATTTTTCTTAACATTTTTTTTTCTTTCTTAAGTACTTTGTAAAAGCTAAACATAGCCCTTCAAATCATAGTAATCTATATCATGAGCGTAGATGTACTATATTGTATTTTGTATTCACAAAATTTCTTAATTTTGTGATAGCACTGGATAGAATGGAACAGTGTGTGGTAGTTGTTATGCCGAAAGACAAGTGAATTAAGATTTAAAGTTCTTTATCAAAGTTAGGAGGATATTCTTTCTATCAACTCATTAGTAAAAATTACATATTATTCATTTTATCCTTTAGTACATGTAGAAAATGGATTAAAGTTGCTTTCGACCTCTTTACCCATTTTATCTTATTTCTTTATCCCTATCCTTTAGGTTACATTTTGTTATGTAAGTTTGAAGGAAAAGTATTAAAAAAAGTAGAAAAATTAAAAATCAATTTTAAAGTTAAATTATTTTTATATGGTTTGTCAAACTTATTCACTTGATTTTCACTATTATATAAAAATTAAATAATTTAAAAATACATAAAATGCATACCTAATTTTAATCGTCTTTTGTATTTTTTCATAGTGAAATTGAATGAGTAAATAAGTTATATATATATATATATATATATATATATATATATATATTCTAAATCTATAATGTAAGGATATATCCTTGTTTTAATATGCTGCTATAGGGCACTAAGTATCATTATGTTAAATTCTCCATCTAATACATATTTATATATGTTTGAATCATTTCTTTATGTTATAGTTTGAACTATATCCTTGCAAAATCTATAATTAACAAGGATATATCCTTATTTTAATATGCTTGCTATAGGACACTAATTATCATTATGTTAAATTCTCCATCTAATACATATTTATATATGTTTGAATCAATTCCTTATGTTATAGTTTGAACATTTAGGAGAATGATTCATGCTTCACTTGCATGAACTATATCTAATGATATATTATTCCCTAGGTGAGATACATTTGTATGAATAATTATCTTATGTGTTTGTTGTGTTATGTTTATGAAACTGAAATCTTGTATTGTACAATTTATATTTAGGTGGAGACCGTAAGGACATGAGGCAAAGTTAATCTCAAGAAGGAAGTGAGATTCTAAATGTTGCACCAGTGATCTACTCTTACATATTATTAGTTTCAAGTAAGGATCATGGCTATTAAGAAAGAATTGCTACAATTTGAGCATTGAAAATTTGGATTCAAAATGTTGTGAATATGAATTGATATATGTTTTTGCCTAAAACATATAATGCTTATTGTTAATATATATATTGAAAGTGTTAACAATATGATATTTATATTAATGAATCTTATAAGGCAGGCTTTTTGGAGAGTGTAGGTTTAACGTAGTATCGAGGCCCAGTCGGTAAAGTCTCGGTTTGAGACCGCACTTAATAGTGAATGAAGCAGTCCTCATTTGTTGATTTGAAAGTTCATGAAAAACACCTAAAGTTCAAGACAGATTGTTGTCTCTTGGTTGAAGTTCCTAATCACTTCAAAACATAACAAGTGTCATATTAGCCCGATATACAACATCAGGCTATGTCCAAAATATCAAATGTATGCCTTTGTCACAAGTCTCACAACTCTAAAAGGCCAACAACAACTTTCATAGGCACAAGGTTGTCCCTAAAGTTGCACATGTAGGCTATCTTCCACTTTTTGTAAGATTAATCCAACTTTAAAAAAATAAAGAACAAATAAAGGACTAATAGAGCATTTATGCAACATATTGAAATCACCACAATTTTGTAATCTTGATCTCTCATCCTCAATATATTACATTTAAAAAAAATATTTGAAGAATAAAAAATTTGGAACAAATCAGAATGTCATAAATAAATTCTAAATTTAATGTATTTTAGAACTCAGAATTCTTTCAAAGGTAATACATTCTTATAGGTGGGAGCTTTTGTCTATGAGGCTTTCAATACCTATACATTTGAGAATGATTTTACTTGTTACATGTGGATATTTCAATGAAGTCAAAATCTGAAACCAAGGTATTAATATTTCCAACATTGGCGGAAAAACAATTAATAGAAAATTACAATGCCATGGTTAGGGAGGTAAATATAGGCACCTATTGCCTATTCTAGTTTAAAGATGTGTGGTTTTCAAATATCCATGTCCCCATACCATAAGCAAAATGGAAAAGTAATCTGAAAACAGAGAATCATCTCTTACGAAACGAAAAAAGCTTCATAGAATCATACTATCAAACTAGCACAGCATTTTATTCAAAAATCATATGGCAGTTGGGATTCTGATTCTAGGCATCCATATGATTTAGAAAATTTACATTATATTAGAAGGCACAACATGCTCAAGCATTACATGTAGTTTGAGTTTACTAATTATTCTTGTTTATTGTAGATAGTTTGGATTTATGATTTCATTATGTAAGTATAGGTTGTTAACCGGAAAAGTAAGGGCTATGGGCTTGCAGCTGATATATGGAGCCTTGGGTGCACTGTGTTAGAGATCTTAACTCGTCGACACCCATATTCCCACTTGGAAGGTGTACATATGACATTTCGCGGATACATGACTTTATTTTCTTTAATGTTTTTTCTCCTTTTGTTCTTCTGTTGGTTCTCTTCAATTAATTATTCAAATTGATGAAATGGAAATTGGTTGAGTTTGGCTCTGACTTTGAAAACGCTGATGAATTTATTGTGAGGATGAAATCTTGACCCAAAGTCTACCCTTTCTGAAGGATTGAACGTAAAACCAATCTACACCTAATACATCTCAAGAATAAAAACACTAAAATAAAAAACATATCTGAAATTATTTGGAATGGGTTGAGATGAAGAGCTTCTGAGATCACTGCCCCTTGCCATTGGTGATTATCAGCAATGGTTTAATGGAATGGTTGGATTGTTGCATTTGGGATTTATAAAAAAAAAAAAAAGGTTCAACCGGAATCCATTTATCTTGGATAATTGACAATTATGAATTATATTTTCCATTTCTGTGTATTGTTATTATTATTATTATTTCACTCAAAACTGTTAAGTTCCACCTTTTTCCCTATGGTTGCATATGTAATTTCTTCAATCAACTTTGCTTGGAGAATGCCACTCTGTTGCTCTCTGTCATGTATGAATACCACGGGGTTATCAATATTTTCTTTTATATTTACCAAACACTGACTTACAACTGCAGGACTAAATAGGCTCAAATCATTGGCATCAACGGTTCTCTGTTGGCAGACATTTTTGCAGTCATTCCACACACACACACACACACATATATATATATATATATTTAAATTTCTTAATTTGTAACTTCTGTTTGTCATATAATCTGGGCGAAGGACCCCTGCATTCCTGATTGTGTGACCTTCCCTGATGGAAGGACAGTGCAGATGACACTGGAACTCATGGTAGCAGATTCAAAATCTTGTTAAATTGGCAATTGATAACATTTTGAAACACCATGTATTTTATCATGGAATTGCAAGTTGATTCCAAATAAGGTTTTGACATGATTATTGCTTATCTTATCAAGCAAGCTGTAAATGTGCCTGGACTGCCTCTGGACCTTCTTTTTCTTGAAACTTGACTGGTGACTCATCCTTGAGGGGCTTTGATACTAAGTTTTTTTCCTGCCAACTTTGAAAAGCAAGATTTTAGACTTGTAGATTTGCACTCTTCCTCGGGATCAAGTACTTTGTATATGCAAATGTTGACCATGCATCTTGCTTTGTGTTGCCGTGCATCATTACTTAACCTTGTGTTCCTTGAATGCTTTGTTCTTGTATTCTGAGGATATGATAACCAGATTTATGTTGACATGTAATGATATTGTTGTAGATGTTGCCACTTAAGAAATCAAGTTTTAGTGTTATCTATTTCAAGTTCTATGCAAAGTTGATTGGAAGGTTTCTGTTTAGAAATGGGAATGGGGGGCGGTGCATCTCAATATTATGTGAAAGGGATGAAAAAACAATTGTGGAGGAGAGTGCATTTTTGTTTCCATCAGAATGGGTTTTTTATTCCTACTCTCATTTCTAATATAAGTGAGCTAACCACAATTAATATGTTACATGATGATCAATCTTACGACTTGGAATGATGACCAATTATCTCTGGATGTTATATATGTTGAGTTCCAATAACGGAATATCTCTCTCTTTGGCAGATACAAGCATTATTTAGGATTGGCAAGGGTGAACTTCCTCCTGTTCCTAATTCCTTGTCATCAGATGCTCAAGATTTTATCCTCAAATGCTTGCAAGTCAACCCCAGTGATCGGCCTACTGCTGGTCAATTGCTGGACCATCCATTCGTGAACAGGCCACTCCATGCTTTCTCTGGTTCTGCATCTCCTCATACCAATGGAATACAACATTAAAAGCTTTAATTTGATCAAGCTACATACGGAACATCAAATACATATCAAGGTAATTAAGATATAACACCTTTTTAAAGTAGTTTCTATTCTTTAGCAGATCATTGATCCTTCAGACACTGGAGTTTATCCAATCTAGCTGGAAGAATTATATCCCTATTGTATTCATTCCTTAGGCTAAATGCTATTACACATTTAATCCTCAGTGGCACCTTGTTGTGATCACATGGCTATCACTTGGGATCATCATCTGGTGGAAGATTAGTTTGGTGGCTGATGTGCTGGCTATTTGACATGCTGCCGAGGATCATCATATACACATGTAAAGACATGATCAGTCCAGCCATGATGCTCCAGGAGTAAGAGCTGATGATTTTGTATAAATGCTAACCCCATATAAGTTTGGGCTTTGTGTTATATGCTACTACTCGTTGGCGGAAAACAAATTAGTGAGACAGCATTGGTTTTGGATATTCTGATTTCTTGTAATTGGTGTGTGCAATTAGCAAGGTCATTGCCCAGGTAGAAAGGGCTGAGCATTGATGTTTGCCTGATCAAATGTACATATCATTAAGAATGTGTGTGAGTTAAGCCAAAGAAGGGAAAACCGAGATTCTTCAAAAACCCCTCCTGCATTTTGTTTGTTATATGAATCTGTTAATTATGTAGGAAAAGTTAACAAGAATGTGCTTTTTGTGTTCAGGTACTATGGATTGGATTGGATTGGATTGATCCTTACTCTTAGGTGTCTTAGGTGAAATTCAATATTTGTTCAAGTGTAATATTTAGGGTGAGTTTGGCTCCAAGAAAAAAAAAGGAAGATTTTCTCATGTTTGGCTTTCATGAAAAATATAGAAGAAAAATGAAATATAATTAATACTAGTTGAAAATTTATGTATTTTTTAATTATATTTTAGATTTTTTTATTTTTTTATAGCTAAATATTTTAGTTATAATGTAGTAAATTGCGGACATTAAAATAAGTTAACACGTACAAATAAGTTCTTGAATTTAGTTTTTGTATTTTTCTTTTTAACTCTTTATTATATATATTTTTTCTCAATATTTTCGGGAATCAGATTCTCAGTTTAAACACCAATATTCAAGTATTTTTTGTCTCATGTTTGACTTGCGTTAATAAATATTATTTAGATTAATCATATTTATAAGGTTAATAATTATTAATCAAACTCAACATTCATTTTATTATATCTTGTACTATTCAATCTGTGACTCCCCATTCCCGGGGTCCCATTGACCACCGTCAATCTGTGGAATACTTGTGTGTCTCATGTCATGAGACCCATACATGAGTAAAAATGGTCACATTGACCTACATGTCATACTCACCAAAATATCATCAGTATATTCTGTGTAGTTTTGAGAGTTATACATCACTCTTAATACAACATGTTTCAAAATTAAGAATTATAATACATGTTTTACAAAAATAATTAATCAAAGCCACACTTTCTTCGGCTTTCTTCATAGCCGGTCTCTAATGGCGTAGATCTTCGAACTCTTTGTATCACGAAATAATATTCGCCCGGCCCGGGGTGAGACGATGCGTCAATGATAATCTCTTACATGGTTTTCTCATTTAGTCTGTGTGTAATGATGTCAGCAGCGTTCAGCGAATGCGCAATCCTGCAGTATACACATGATATGGATAGAGAATGCAAAGCTCACCCTTTTCCACTTCTCGAACCTCTGGCCCCAGCTCCTACGCTCCTCCATACCTAAGCTAAGAGTGAGAAAACAGCATTTTCAAAACAAAATATTTTTGTTTTGAAAACATCTTACCAGTTTCGGTAAAATCTGTTAGACCAGTATAGGGTGGTGTTGGATAATCATAAAAGCGATCGCGGAATCTGCCTCGAGATAAATTGTTGAATGACTCTCACGACGATTCTTCGTAAAATCTTCGCCAAGAATTCCTTTGCAACCATTTCATTTTCTTTTCATGTAAATTTTCTTTTTATTGATCTTAGGTTGCCCGGTGCATATGAAATGCGATATGCCATTTTCATCTTGACACTTGATATATCATCATGCATATATCGACAAAAGGTGCATACATACCACGTATTGTTATTTCATGACAATAACATCAAAATTAACTCACATGAGCTATTAACAATTCAATTCCAATGGCTCACACCGCAATTATATTTTCATATAATTCAAACATCATGTTAACGCATTTAATTCCGTACATTAACATATTATTTTCCACCGCAATTCCAACCCATTCATTTTAAACAAATTTTATCACGAAATAACACATGGACATTTCGGTCAACCGCGAGAATCGGAATTTATTTTATGATCCCAGCGATAATGTGTAAATTTGTCCAGTAGGCTGACCCTTCATGTCGGCATCGGTTCCACTTCCTTAGAACCAAAATTTGTGGCCATTTAAGTCCCTCATGACACGAAACCACAATTTAACACACAATTATAACAAACCCTTTGCGTGATCTCAGTAGGTACTGTCAAGCTATGTCCACTAATTTCCGGTGTTTGAGTCCGAATTTTGGGACCGACCAAACGGCCACTCACGGCCTCATACCAACCAAATCATTAACAAGACTCTTAAAAAATGATTAAATCAAGTAGGAGAAAACTTCTATCTTAGGAGTTTGTAGAAACTCCACATGGTGCCTTTGCGTAGCTCTTGTTGTGGGAACAGCTTTTGCTTCTTGCAGCTATATCAAGCGGTCCCGATCGTAGGGAATGCAGAGAGAAGTTAGACCATTATTTTCTATAAAAACCACTCCACTTTTCTCAAAATCCTGTTTCTCCCCTCCCCAGCACTTGCATTATCGGGCCCAGATGGAGAAGGATGTCTTCTTTTTATTTCCCCTCGCCATATCGAGCCGTCGCCATTTCGTTGGATTTCATATCCACTTTATCCACCCACTTTAGTTTCATCAGTGGAGATGCCACATGTCCACATGGGCCCCATAGCTCTCCTTGTTTGACTAAATATGCACGACCGTGGCACATTGTGAAGTACCAGAAATGTGCGAGTGTCGGCATTCTGCGCTTCGTTGCCTTGAAAAACATGCAAATTTCAACTATCACCGAATTCAGCGAAATTAGCGTGGTAACTAAGATTTGTGACATTCCAGCAGTGAAGTCGATTTCATCATCGAGATCTAGAAAAATTCCGGATTTTGACGAAATTACGATTTACCACTTTTTGAGAACATTAAGTTTGGGGTTTCATTCTCCCTCCTTAAAAATTTACCGTCCGAAATTCCGCACCTCACGTGTTACTCACATGCATATGCGTATGCTGTGACTCGAATGGTAATAGGAATATGATAACCGCCCTAAGGTCGCATTCGCAACTGGTAGATGGTATCGACTCATCCATGTCGAGAATGACATGACACACGTCTCGTCTGCCGCAGGAGTCCACCATGACGGAATCAACGCGCGAGATCTCGACTCCGCAGTCTCGACCTGTCGACCCGACTCTCACGCCGTAGGTCAGGGAAGAATTTTCCCATCCTGATGGCTTTTCCGGAGGCCTCGGCCTCGAAGCCCCAGACCCGTCACGAGATGCGTACAATGAGCGTGATGCATCGGAAAAATGCGGTATAAAGCGTGCCACTGCATGTCCAGTGTCTGCATGTGCTCGACCCTGCAGCTGCTGGCATAGACAATACCAGTTTCATGAAGTTTTGGCTGTGAGGCTTTGTGTAGAAGCCTCGACCCACACTTTGGCCCCTACGGCCATGTGCCCTCTGAGAGGGGCGCTTGTATAGCACCTGCTTGTGAAGCCAGGATTCCTCGGCCCGTACTAGGGTGTGGAGGGAATGGCCCATCCTCTCTTGTCCCTCTGACTAGCTGGTTTGTCTTTGTCCCGAATCCGGGATCCATCTTTGGGGGCAATCCCTCCTCATATGTTTGGGCTGTTGGCAATGGAAGCATACCATCTGTCTTGCCCGACTGGCAACCCTAACTCGTCCCACTGATGATTAGGACTGAGGTGTCCCATAACCTTGGGATTCTTGCCTCCATGGGCGATCAGTCGAAAGGAGTCGAGTACGTCGGCCCGGAAGTAGCTTATATCATGCGCCTGCCTGACTAAGCGCCTGAATCCACGGCGCCAGTCACGATAGCCTTGGCCGCATCGCTTGAGATCCATCGCGAAGCGAAGTCATACGCTTCTTTCCGGAGTTGGGAAGAAGATGAATCTTCCGCCCATCTTAGTACCGGCTTACCCATATCTTGGATGTCGTGCTTGTCATCTGCCCACCACTCTATGACGTTGGAGGAGGATGTGCCCTAGCGTTGGAAGTCGTTTTGACTTGCCCGCATCCTTATTGCACACGCTTGTGCGTGCGCGGCGGCTACGACCCTGCGGCCTCATCAAAGGCCTGGTGGTCGAATCGCGGTGGTGCTTGGCTGGCACCTCGTGAGTGATCTAAGTCCCTCTCCCCGCGTGCCATCACGTATCGAATGTGAGTTGAGTTTGATGAAGTGTCTTTAGGGTGTAAGTACGGCCCTAGAGACCTTTATTCACCCTCTAGAAAATTTTCATACACAAATCCGTGCATTCATAGGTAATCTGAAATGACAATTCCATACATTAAATCATACATAACAAATTTTTTTAATTTATTTTAATTTAATTTAGTTTATTTTATTTGTATTATATTTTATTTTTTGAAAACCCCGTGAACAGTGTCCATGAACAGTGCTCCAAACAGTGACTATAAACCGTGCCCCTAGTCAAAACTGGGTTGGGTGCATAGTGCACACACCCGAGCCCGAGGTTGCGGCCCGGCGCCGACGTCTTTGTGTCGTGTACGTTGGGTCGCGTGTCGTGGCCCCGCCGGTAGTGTCGCGGTAGTGTCGGCGGCCCGTGGCCAGCGTTGTATCGCGCGTGTGTACGTGGAGTTGTGCTCTTTGCATTGCCACGGCTCTGCGCCGTGTCGTGGCCTATGTGCGCGCGTTGTGTCGGCGACCGCAGGCCGCCCTCTGTCACGATACAAGCGGTGTCTCGCGACACACCTGGTGGCCCGGCCACACGCGGGCGGTCGTGTCGTGCGCCTCCGCGGCCTTGTCGCGGTATTTCTTCTGCCATGTCGTGTAGCGTCTTCCTTCAGCCGTCATCGCTACATGCCATCTTTGTGTCACGATACAATGTCATTTGTATCGTGACGGGTGCTGAGTAGACGATAGCCACCATTTGCCTGCATTTTTTGTTTTCATTATTTTTTTCTCTGTTCCACACACTTGAAGACCCTGAAAAAAAAATGCTTGCCAAAATACCCTAGAATTTTATAATAATTTTATTATATATATTAGGGTATGAATTGAAGTCGAACTTGGGTTTTAATAGGAAAATTTATAAATTGATAAAATATGAAATGTAAATTGAAAGTGTAGACATATGATTTAATATTATATGCTAAAATGGGAAAATTGGTCGAACCCAAAAGAAATAACCCAAATGAAAATAGGATGTGGAAATTTGTAAAATAAGGACCTAAGAATTAGGTTATTTATAAAGAATAAAATGTCTAAGTATGATTTTAGTAATGAATGGCCAAAGGAAGTGGAATAATAGGAGACTTAAATGAAATAATAGTTTTGAGCGAACATGGCCTTAAGAGAATAAGTGACTTAAGACGAAAAGGGTGGAAAATGAAAGTATAATAAGTGTGTAGGCCCAGACAAAGGCCTTCCACTTAAAGATTCCTCAGGCAAAAAATGTGGTCTTATGGTTCATATGAGCAAATCACGTTTTGGAGAAGGAGAGAGGAAAAAAGGGGAAGAAGAAAGCTAGGGCAAGAGAAAGATCAAGCTTTGGTGTGATCATTCCCCACTTCTTGCTCCTAAGAGATCAAACAACTTGGAAGAGAAGATTTGAAGAGATTTAAGGTAATAAATCAACCTAATTTCATCTGTTGATTTGGATTTTGGGGAAAAGCCCTAACTTGAGAGAAAAGGGTTTTTATTGATTCTAAACCACATTTGGAGTTGTTTTGGGTGGATTTCATGGTGGATTTTGATAGGATAGAGTGGGAAAGGTTTGTGGAAGAAAAATGAGTGAGAAATGCAAAATCCCGCATTTTCTAGGCAAAAACCCGTAGGTGGTACCGGTACCATGATGCAGTGGGCAATCGGTACCGGTACCGCTTAAGCGTCTACCCCGTCTTAAACCCAGCGATGGATAAGCGGGTGCAGAGTCTGCAGTCCAAAGTGGTGCCAAGTACCACTAGCTCTAGCAGCCACTGTTTTGACGTATTTTGCAGATTAAGTCCGAAGTGTGCGTGCCACAGTGTTTAGGGACCCTAAAATTATTAATGGAGGAGGTTG
Source organism: Tetrastigma voinierianum (assembly GCA_016808115.1). Classification (NCBI taxonomy): domain Eukaryota; kingdom Viridiplantae; phylum Streptophyta; class Magnoliopsida; order Vitales; family Vitaceae; genus Tetrastigma; species Tetrastigma voinierianum. The sequence goes on along the minus strand of JAEQBH010000645.1, from coordinate 236,293 downwards.
AATAAGGAGTGGGAACTAAGTAAAAGCGTCTTGGAAGTACCTCGCCGCCTCGACGAAGCGAGTTAGATCTTCGAGACGGACAATGTCTTAACCCAAGGCCCGAATTAAAGAAAATAAACTTGTAATTCACTAAAATTGTTTAACAATTAATTATCCACTAAGAGTGGAGTGATTATTATTGACTAAGGGCCAGTGTGTCCTTTAACCCGGGATCGAGGTCGAAGAGAAAGGAAGCTAAATCAAACGAGCTTAGGTTTGTTCTCTGACTCTATTCTTATTTCAAGTATTTTGGTAGATTACCAAGTAACTATGAAATGAGTGCATGAATGAGTATATGAAATGAGTACATGAATGAGTATATGAAATGAGTACGTGAATGTGTGTATGAAATGAGTACATGAATGAGTATATGAAATGAGTACGTGAATCGTATGTAAGAATGAGTACATAAGATTGAGTATATCTTTGAAAGAGAATACGAAGTGAATATGGAATTGAAATGTGATATTTGAAAACCCGAATGAATGTGATTGATATTCGAATTATGCGCGAATCGGTCAGTTCTGACATCTTGAATTGAATCGATATCTGAATAAATGATCACGGCCCGGGATGCAATTGGCATGTCGTCCACGAGCACCGAAATTGTCAATGTCCCCACTTGGCGGGATGCACCAATCGGCATCCGTCATGATGGGCGTATGACATTTAAGTGATACCACGTATCGGGTGCACGAAGCGGCATCTGTCGTGATGGGAGACCGGTATTAAATGTGTAAGCACATTGCGAATGAATAAAGTAGGGATTCATCAAGCGAATAAAATCGAGAAATGTGAATTGAATAATCAAAGTGAAATAACCAACATTGACAAGTGTAAATGGGATTTTTATGTATATGCTTAAATCTCATAAATTGAATCGTGAATTGAATTATTGCATTGAAAATGCATGTTGTGATATGATAAATGACTTGTAAAATGAAAGCATGCGGAATTGAATAGCATGAGTATATGTTGATATAATAGGCATGGTTTGATGTTAAATGCATGTCAAGTTAAATTTGAATATTGGAATATAAATGTATAGAACTACTAAGCATGAAAATGCTTAGCGTATAGTTTATTCTATGCGCAGGTATCGAGTAAGCAAAAAGGCAGGCCAAGATCACGAAGCGTAGAGTCATAAGAAATGCAGCGTATAAGTATACCGAATCATTTGCATATCATCTCTTTTGAACAAGTGGTATTTTGTAAACAAAAGGGTTAAACTCTGAACCTTGATTTTGTATATCATTTTGAAAAGGCATGTATGCTTTCTTTGTAAATGTATTTGTTTTATAGACTGCGAATTCATTAGAAATTGTAAATGATTATGGGCTTGCCCCAGAGTCAAACAACCATGTGAAATGACATAATAAAATGTTTTGTTAAGATAAATGAAAATGTCGAATGCTTGAATAGTTCGGATCATCATTCGGGTTAGTCGAGAATTAGTCATGACACTTTTGAAAGAAAATTTAATAACCACGAAAAATAAAAAGAAATAATGGCGTCCTCGGGTTTGGTTCGAACTACGCCATTCGGGTCGAATGGGGCTCGAAATTAATACGATATATATATATATATATATATATATATATATATATATATATATATATTTTATTTTTTTCATTCTTCCAGTAGAAAAAAAAATTCATTATAAATTTTTTTTTTTTCTTGTTCCTATCTTGTAAAACCTCGAGAGAAAAAAAATTTCTTGACAAATTTTTTTATTCCTCACAAATAACCTCCTACCACTTCTAAGATGCAGTAGCTTAAACAACTGCTATCTATAGGATTTAAAAATTTTAAGGGTTTAATTACAACCCTTTTTCTTGTCTGGCGAATTTTTGAATTCCACCAAAACAACTATGTTTATGTTCAAGCTGGGCAGTATCGAGAAAAAAAATAAAAACTTTTTCGTTTATTCCTGGACCATTCTGCCCCAAAATTCTTCAACATGACCTTAAACCTCAACTTCGAGGTTATATTTTCTCGACCCTGGTGTTCAATATTTTCCTATATGCTATTCACCAAGCATACAATCTCAATACACATACAACACACAATCAATCACACATCACAATTTATTCGTCAAAATGCACAAATGATGCATGATTTATGTAACGCTCGATCTGAAGTGTCTGATCTGATGTAGCAAGTAGAGTCAAAGACTTTCCTAATTATTTAAGTGTCATTGTAGTATTTTTTGGAATTTTGTACTAGAACAAGGGTAAATTTGTAATTGGCCAAAAAGGAAATGAAAGTCATAATATGAGAAGAGTGTATGCCATTACAGAAATAACAAAAGTTGATTTGCAAATGCCCGAAAGGGAGGACCTAATTGAAATAAAGGAGAATTAAAACTATAAAAGGGGATGAGGCAGACAACATCTCATTTTGGTCCTCATTTTTTGGCTAAGAGCCAAGCTGCAGAGAGGGGAGAAGAAGAGAAGAGAGAGGAAGAAGAGAAAGAAGAAGAGGGAGAAGAGAAAAAATGTATGAATCTTTGAATTTTTGTATGCAATCATGTGTATTTTGGATGTCTAGGGTTTTTGGTATGGATTTTCTATGGATGATTAGTTGCTCATTTCCTAGGGTTTTGTTAGGAGATTATCCTAACCCTAGAATTTGTTGAAGTTGCGTGGGTAAAACCCTAGTTGGTATAAGATAAACATCGAGTCCATCATATTTCTATGGTTTTATATGGATTGGTGGACCTTAGTATGAATTCTTGGGATTTTTACCTAGGGTTGGTTATGTGAAGTTCCAAACCACCAATACAAGTGTTGTGGTATGGTTTTGGGTAAATTCCATGTTGGTCTTTGAGGTTGTTTTGTATTGTCTTGATTTGAGGAATGGTTGTAAAAAAAAAAAGAAAAAAAAAAGGAGAATGTTGGGTTTTTAAAGGAAATGCTGTCAAAATTTTGTACAAACCTCTGTTCTTGTTTTGGCTATAGATTAAGTTATAATCATCCAAATGAAGTGATTCTAATTGGTAAAGAACCATAAGAGATAGGGCTACAAATGTATAGAAGGGACCAAGAGAAAATTGTAGCTCTAAGGCTCCCAAATACAGACTTAAAGGTGAGCTCGTGTAGCTCATGGGTTATGCTCTGTTTTGGGTATTGTTATAGTGTTTTGGCCATAAGTTGAGTTTCACTCATCCAAATTGAGTGATTCAAAATTCTGGGTAAAATAGACTTCTAGGAGAATACGTTACTTGAAGGAAGTGCATCAAATTATAACCCCAAAGTGTCCAGAAATTTGTCAAAGTGGAGCTATGTGCAGATTTTGTTATGCCAATTTGAGTAATCTAGATGTAAGATCGATAAAAACGAGTTTTGGTAATCGAATTTAGGTGATTGGTGGAAGAAACCTTAGAACCATAGCTTCAAATGAGTGAAGAAAACATTTCCAATTTATGGAGTTAATGTTGAGAGTTTTCGATTTTTGGTACCCATGTTTTCAAAGTTTTCAAAAATGAGATTTTTGGTATGAAAAGGTTTAGATCCAGTGTTGTTCTTGAAGTATATGATCATGAGATGATCTAGGATGGTTAATATGAAGAAGGAACAACTTGGAAGTGTGTAAAAGTTTCAAATGTGGATTTTGCAGCTTTTTTGGTATTTGGAAAACCCGGCTGGCGTCCAGCGGCGTTCGTGTCAGCGTCTCGCGAGCGTTGCTACGTAATTATGGCGTCGGGCGTTGGCATCGGCGTCGCGGCGTTATTTCATCTAAACCTAGAACATACGCGGCGCGTTTACGATGTTGTGACGTGACGTGACGTGATCTGACAAGATGTGACCAGAAGTGACTTGACATGACGTTTGAGTCAAACACCCCAACGTCGCGACGTTCTAACGTCTCGACGTGGTGACGTCGCGACGTGAAGGCGGTAGTGGGTTTTGAACCCTCACAACGTCGCGACATTCCAACGTCGCGACGTGACGACGTTGCGACTTTGACACGTCGCGACGTTAAGTACTGCTGGTGCCTTGTTCATTATGTTTCTGGTATGGTTTTACTGAGTTTAGATACGCTACTCTTAAGTGTTTGAAATAGAAATATCTTGATTAAAGCCCGAAATAGATTCGACACAAAATTTCACAGAATCATGGATTTCGGAAAACCATGTTGAGTACCTAAGAGAGAATTTTGAATGAATGTCCTTTTGGAAAATTATGGTTAGTGTTGAATCGGAATAATGGTTGAGTGTTGAACCTATTGGGAGGATTTAAATAGGGTTCTTGATTCAAGATGTTGAATCGAGGTTTGTTGAGTGTTGAATCAAAGGGTTATTTGTTGATGTCGAATGAATAGGATAATAGGACAAATTGATTAGTGTTGAATTGAGGTCATTGTTCAAATGTTAGACAAAACAAAATGGATCAATTTTATTTCAAGTGTTGAAAAACCTTTAAATGTACTTTTGAAATCATGAGTGCCATTACAGCCTAACTTTCAATGAAGCTGCGTTAGAGAGAATGCATGTTTAAGGGTGTATGTTAGCATGATGGATGATTATGGACTTTGTGATGGTGATTGAGCATCGCTGCTGATTTTGGTGTATTTCTTTTGGATAAATAGAGTCTGTGTCCTACCTCTCTCTAATCTCTCAATGTACTTCTCTTCTCATCTAAATCCTCAGATATGGCAGGTTATTCTTATTAAATGTATGTGAATTAGATTACATAGGATTATGATAAAGTTGTTGAAGATGCAAAGGGAGAAAGAAGTGTGGAGAAGGATCCAAGAAAGAAGACCTTGAAGATTGTAAATTTGATTTATTTTAAAGGGTTGTAATAATCATGCATATCCCTAGGTTTGACCTAGTCAATTCCATTATGGCTCATGGAATTGATTTTAGGATGTCCATAATCATGCCATATAGTTAAGTAACTATCTTATAATTTCATGAGATGAATGGATAATGCATGCTAATGAAAAAGGATGAGACTTAAATAAAGAAAACCCTCCATTATAAATATTAAGGCTAACGTCTTCCACTAATATGGTGTGAACGAGAGTTCCTTTTGGAGATTGAGGTTGTTGGGTAAACCCAAGCCTTCCTCCACAAGAGCATGTTCTATCCATGGGATGGGTTTCTGGTTGTTGGTGGGCTTGTTTATAACTAGACTCTTGGCTCCTTTAGGTAAACCAAGGTTAATGTTGGATAGAGGGGACGTTAATGCATAAGATGTACCTGTCATGGAGTTGATAACCCAGTGATAGTGCACAAATCAACAGTTGATAGCACTGGATTTGATAGTTTCATCACATTGCAAATTGGAATAATTATTGATCTAAGATGGCTTGTTGGGTAAACCCAAGGTCACTTGAAGTGATATTGGATTCCTTAATTCGCATCTGAATCGGTGGTATGATCAAGGATACCTACGTACGACTCGAGATAAAGCATTTGGGGTAAACCCGAGGTGATTCTCGGTATTGATATGGGATGTCGACCCGCTAGGAGAACCTCCATGCTGGGTTCTCTCGGATCAATAGTAGAGACTCGTGTGGCGCTGGCCAAGAGTGGGTGACCTTGCGTCAGCCAGCGGAATACTCGTGATGCCAGGGTTACCGACACCACTCCTGAAAATCGGGCAAAGTCTCGCGCTTTATGCAGGGCTCTACCGAGTACCTTTTGTCCAGTAATCACTTGATGACCACCGCGAGAGTGCATACTTGGAAATAAAATAATGAGTAAGTAGGCGCATGATACTCGAACATATAAGCACATGACTATAAAACCATAGTCCGTAGAGTTTAAATTCACATCTCTCCCTTACAAATAAGTACAACCATATATATTTACAAATATATATTAAAGTATAATCCGGCTTTCTTCATATGTGCGATCCCGAATGCGGTCCCGGTAGTACTTTTTGACACATGCACGAAGGGTCCACGGCGAAGTGAATGAGAAGCGAGTGATGATAATCCTACGAGGCTTCTCCCACCTAAATTCACGTGCAATGGTTATAATCAGACACACATCCAGAAGTCTGACATACATGTCTACCTAAATGTCTGCATACCGTACGCGGACCACTCACCATGCCCATTATCACAGGAGCTCTCGTCGGCTCCATCCTCGATATGTCATTAATTAATATATCCGGGGTACTCATAGGCCTAGTCTTTCACATCGCATCCCTTAAGTGTGACAAGTGTCGGTATTACGATGACTAAGTATCGAGCCCTCCGCAGCTCCGTTCTGTCTAGTGTCAATGGAAGCGATAAATCTGATGATCAGGCTCTATCCTGACGAAGTCTATGTGATAAACATGACCATGTCATCTTCTTTGAACGCTTATAACACCGGGTGATGTCAGTCTTTACCCATCTGGAACTATGATATCTTGGTCCTCTTACACCAGCCGTCTCGGAGTTCTCACTTTGACTCCCTCGAACATGCGTGCACTTATGAATAGAAAACCATTTCGAACAAAGGTATTTGTTTTAACGTGGACAACCCTCGGAGTATAAAATGAGTAGATGGACTCGATAATCTATTTTGTGGACCCTCGATGTATATCAATTGGGCAAACTCGAATGATTGATATTATGAATGACTGGACAACCCTCGTGTATGTCGATTAAATGGACCACGAAGCGATTGATATTATGGAACCCGACCACTCGATGTTGCCAGTGGACACACTCAGATAAATAATAATATTGTTGGTCAGCCCTCGAACAATTATATAACCACCTCATGCACTCACTCCCTGTGTTCTAAGGTGCGATTGCACTATGATACAAATGAGCCATTTCCATTTTCTTAACCTGGCGGCTCATTTTAGACGTTGTCTTATTAATCAAGCCACTAATCAACACACTCACGCGGTGTTGATCCACAGCCAAATATTACTCGACACACCATGAACTTTTTAACAGTGTCGATCTCAATATGCACTCACACCCCTAAGTTTTAGGATTACCTGGAAGTGCATATGGAATGCATGATACCAATTCGACATTCATGCTAATATATTCACATGCATATATATTAACATAATTAAATCACATAAAACATATTATACAAATTCACAATCAAGTACACAAATTCAGAAACTCACATAGGCACAATTAACAAACCACAAACAATTCATTTGAATCCTTTCAATATACACATTTTACAAAAAAAATAATTTCGTATCACTATTTATATTACTCATTTTCTAGTAATACAACGCTTGAAATGGCGAATCTCGGACTATATAAAGCAGAGGCACCTCTTGGTCCCTTCACGGTTCATCAAGATATTGTGATACCAAAACACACCTAGAAACGAGAAGGCAATCGATCCAAGGAACCAAGCCAAAGCCTATCCAACATTCAGGGAATTTTTGAAAATAATCCGAAAATTAAATCTTATTTGTCCCCAAAAGCAGTCACAAAAATTCAGCCAGCTGATCAAGCAGTCTCGAAATTCGCGGGTATCCCGAAAATAGTCAAAATTCCTAAAATTCCTACACTCAGTCCAAATTTAAGGACTGAAATTCTGATAACTCACGGCCTCTAAACGGTCGAAATGATAAATACTTTAGAGTGAAATATAGATAGGAAAAGATTTCCTCTGCTCGTGGAGTTTGTGAAACTCAGATTTTGAGAATGTACACAGCGTAGCTCGTCGCGTAGATCGAGCTTTCAAGCCCATTGAGTGAAACTCGGTCAGATTTTCGTAGATCGAGAAAGAAACAAGAGAAAAAATAAAATATTTTCTCTCTCAACGCTCTCTCCTCCTCCTAGCTTCCTCTCTCCTCCTTTTGATTTTTTTTCCATTTTATTATTATAATAATAATAATAATATTATTATTATCATTTGAATCATCAGTTCATATTACTTTATTCGAATTAGTTTTTACCGAGAACAATTTATTCTTTTGAATTGGCTTTATTTTAAATGAAACCTTGAACTTAATTTCACGACTTGAGATTTTCGTAAAAAAATCTCATCCACAATAATCAGCCAGTTTATCACCAAGAAAATCTCGTAAAATATTCCGTTGTCTCGAAATTAAATGAAACTTTTTGAGTTACTAAATTTATGAGGCAGATTCTTGTGTGATCCGTTGGAATCATCGAGATATAGAGAATTTCTGAATTTTCAACGGAAATTACCGTTGCCCTTTTAGGAAAATTAAGATTTTTCACCGGGTTTCCACTATGATGCAATACAAAATAGTAGAGCCATAATGTGTGATTATCAAGCCGTAATAATTATGCATTTTAAGTCTGATCTAACATAATCTTTCCATCTAGGTTATAAGAATCAAACCATGTCAACGAATGTGAGCGCACAAGCGAAATCGATGACAAAATAATGGCAGACTCTTCTTGAAGCGGCTAAAGAATTTGGTAGTTCTCAATGAAGAAGAATTAGCCTATGTCATTCAAGCGATCCCATATCCCGATTCTTTGATACTGAAAGTGTTTAGGGCATATAAGAAACACTTTCGGTTGATAGTGCGAAGGCGGGATTGATTATCTGCACCTCCATGTCACGGGTTTCGAGAAGCGGTATAGGCGAGGATCATGTTCCATAGTGCCATCTAAAGGGAACATTATAATCGTGAGGGGCATGGAAGGGTTGAAGTCACGAGCTATTTTCTTCAAGATGGAAGTAAGGGACGTCTCCAGGTCTGCGTGTCTTATTTGCGAGATATAATCACATTAAGGAGAGTTTGGATCAATTGGGTCATTGGATGGATCTAGAGTGAGTGTAGACTTGATTTTGGCAAGGTTACCAGATAGTTTTGCCGCGTTGTGCTCGACTATAGGAAGGTTTATAAGTACATACCATACCGGGTGATGTTCTCAAAATGACTAAGGGAAAAATGGAAAGAAAGAAAGGCAAAGAGACTACTGAAGGACTTCTTGAGATATTTGCTTCCATTGTGGTGAAACGGCCATTGGAAGGAGGAGCTATGAGAGCCTACTTGGAGTCGAAGAACAAGGTGGCATGTGATGCACCATCTTCTTCAAGTATTTATGTCATTATGGTTAATATTGTTTCTTTATACAACATATGGGTATGTGATGCCAACTGTGGCTCATACATATGGTTTGATATACGGGACCCAGGAGCAGTAGAAAGCTACATGAGGAGAGTCAACCTTCAGTTAGTGATGGGTGCAAGTTACAGTTGTTGCCATTGGGACTTATGTTTTGAACCTCCCTTGTGTTTTTTATTTTAGAATTTGAAATTTGCTATTATATCCCGGCATTGTGAAGAACAATATTTTTGGTTTCATATTTTGAACAAAAAGGGTTTTGTGTAATTTGTGACAATGGTTGTTACATTCGATGTCTATATTATCTTTAGTGGAACATTAAAAACAATGGGACTTACATAATGGATATGTTCATTCCAAATTAAATGTGTGTGATAAAAGGACCAAGAGATAATTCAAATCATCATATTTATGGCATCATCGTCTTGGCCATATAAGTGAGAGCATGGTGAGTTACACAAGTGTGGAAGCTTAGGTCATTTGATTATAGATCATTTGACACATGTAGATCATGCTTGTTAAGCAAAGATGACAACAAGATTACCCTTAAGGGAAAGAGTAGAGAAAAATGCATGGACTATTAGACCTAATGCATATCGATGTATGTAGTCTATGTAATGCATACAAAGGTCGTTTACATTTACTTCATAACCTTCATCATTGACTATTCACGATATGGTACTTGTAATCTCATAAGGTATAAGTCTGAGGCCTTTGAAAAGTTGAAGAAGATTCGAGTAGAGTAGAGAAACAACTTGGGAGAAGTATAAAATCACTTAGATCATATCGAGGTGGTGAGTACTTAAGCCAAGCATTTCTAGATTATCTTAGGGACAATGGGATCTTATCCCAATGGACTCCACCTCACACGCCACAACACAATGGTGTGGCTAAGAAGAAAGGCAAGACCTTGTAAGACATGGTAAGGTTTATGATGAGCAAGCGAGATCTAATCAAATCAATTTAAGTATACTTTTGTGAAATTTATTTATTTTAAGTATTAAACAAGAGTCGATCAAAGTCAGTTGAAGTTACTCCATAGAGATATGGACTAACAAAAACTTCTTTCCTGCATGAAAATATGGGGTTTTCACCTTATGTAAAGTGGACAATATCAAATAGCTTGGCAGTGCGATAAGTGGCATACATTTGTGAGATATCCTAAAGAAACAAGAGGATATCAATTCTACAACGCTTTAGAACAAAGGTTGTTTGTTTCAAAGCATATTGTCTTCTTAGAGAAAGAGTTTCTCTTAAGAGAAGATAGTGGGAGCAAAGTGGAGCTTAGTAAAGTTCAAGATGCTCTAACAGACTCGTCTCATCTGACTGAACCTGAAGCTGTAATTCATGATGATGAATTTAGAGCCGACTCTTTTAAAACACAAGTGTTTCGTAGGAATGATAGGATACGTTTTGTCAGGAGAGTGGATTCTCATTTAGTGAACAAAGGACGTGTTAACAAACAGAAATGATAGACCAACTACCTCTGAAGAATCTTTGAGCGAGTTCAAGTCTGTCCGTTGGCTTCCCGTGCGTGAAGTGGAGATGGATTCCATGTACGCCAACAGTGGACTTTGGTTAATCCACGAAGGATAAAACCCGTAGGGTACAAATGGATCTTCAAGATGAAGGCGGACATGGAAGGTGATATGATTACCTATAAAGCTAGGCTTGTGGCTGAGGGTTATCGTCAAAAACGAGGTTGATTATGGTAGAAACTTTCGATCCAGAGTGGCTAATGCTTGGAAATCCATGCAGAATACTCTAGCCATCGCCGCTCATTATGATTGTAAGGATCTGGCAAATGGATGTGAAGATAGCTTTCCTCATTAGAGCATTAAGGGAGGTGTATATGGCCTGGCACGGAGTTTCCATGATGTGAGTAAAGTATGCAAACTTCAAAGATCCATTTATGGGTTGAGAAAGCGACATCTAGGAGTTGGAATATCCGATTTGATGAGACAATCGAAAGGTTTGGTTTCTCTGTAGTCTGGATGAACCTTATGTATATAAGAAGACAAATGGAAGTGCGATCATTGTTCCTAATCTTATATATGGAATGACATACTTCTAATAGGAAAAGATGTCGTGCTACAATCCGTCAAAATTGGTTATCCGAGAATGTGGCGCCTAAATCCGGGGTATGGTGTCTACCCGTTAACTTGCATGGAAATCTACCGTCTCACGTCTTAAGAATGCGCAAATGTAAAAGCGGCTCAATAATGCCGCACATCCATACAACACAATTATATATTTTATACAAAATGATTTATTTGATTTGTTTTGATACAATTATATACAAAGCGATCTGCTTTGCAGGAATTTCTAATACTGAAGGCATCTCAGCGTTTCTTCCGCCTCTAAGATACGGATGTCCGAATATTGAATCGTCTTGATTACCGAAAATATATTCCGACGAACGAAGGCTGTGCCAGGTAGTGGAATTTTCCCTCGCAGGTTCTCCCCACCTAAGTGCTGATGCATTGGCACCTGACATTCAACAGCTTACATGCTAATATATGCTCAGCCGTATATTAACGCAAATTAATTCCATACATCATGTTATTCAATTTATGACAATAACATAAGATTAAGCTCATGGGCTATGACATAATCATTTGATCCATCTTGGAACTACCTGACATCACAAGAGCATGTTATTTTTCTCCTTGCAGCGATATACGACACATGATTCAATGACGGTCAGTGAGTCGAGACCATTCAGGGGATTTATTCGGTGGGTCGAATCTTTTGGAAGCAAGAGCGTATTGATCGAGGTATCAACCGATCCCATCCATTACAAGGCCTTAAACAATAAAGCAAGTAGGAGAAAAGCCACGCCTCTAGTTTGAAACTCCACTGGCGAATCACGCGTTGTCTCTCATTGTGATGGCTTATGTATGCTCAAAGAATCCGGTGGATCGTTCAAAAACCTAGAGAGAAGAGGAACCTCTCTCTAAAGCGTGAAACAAATCTCTGCATCTCATACCCTTTTCTTCTCTCACGTTTTCTCTTGGCTTTGTTTTATTCTTCTATTTGCTTTTACTTTGTTCTTTACTCTCATTACTCTTACCGCATCTTTCATTTCCACATTCTCCTTCTCTTTTCCTTTCTCTCACTTTTGGAGCATTGACCTTATGGAATTAGATGGGGAAGTTTACTCCTCATTCTCGAGAGCCCAGAATGAGTGGCTACCAATTTTCCATCTTTTCTTTTATTTCACAGTTCACCTCTTTTATGACGTACATCCTTCGGCCAATATAAATATGGAATCATTCTCACACATGGCTAATTGTGAGGCCTCTTCCAATCCCAAGTGTCACTCTCTTGAGGTGCCATGTGGCATTCTCTAACCTTGCCATATGTCGTAGGCACCTCCTCGAAAAAGTGAAATCATTATCTGCGGGGGTCGAGAATTCGCGTAGCGCCCTAGATTTGTGAGAGCGATTAACAGTGAAATCCGTTCAAATCTCGTCGAGATCTAAAATTTGCAGTTTGACCCGAAGTACCATTTTACCTCTTTAGGAATGCGGATTTTTCGAGGGTCTCATTCTCCCCAAAAGAATTTAGTATAAATTCTACACCTCTTATCGACCCGTGCATATATTATACTACCTAATTCACGGCAAAATTATTGTAAACAAAACCTTCCTAGTCGCGATCTTGCGATCGATGATGAATCAGCACTAATCCATGTCATGAATGACGTCCATATCTGAAACTCTTGTTTCACTTTTGACACCATAATTTCAATGGGTATCTAAATCTATAAAGTCACCCCGACTCCATCCTCGATAAGTCTGGAGTGGTAACTGTATCCTTAATGTTTTCCTCTCGAGGTCACTCAGGCTCACATCACTCAGCCTAAGTCAAGGGTGATAATCATGTCCTTATGTTTTCATCTCACAGTCACTCCAGAGCTCTATCCTCGACTAAAGTGCGGGTATTAACCATTTCAAAAGTGTTATTTTAACTATGGACAACCCTCTATATATAAATAGTGGACATCTCCGATAAATCTATTTTGTGGACACCCTCTAGATGTATATCAATGGACAACCCTCAAGATATATCAATTGGACAGCCCTCAAGGAGTATATCAGTTGGACAGCCCTCGACGATTGATGTGTATGGACACAACCCTCCGTGTATATCAATTGGACGATCCTCCGATTGATATTATCACGCCCGAAAGCAGATTAGGCGGATGCGGAGGCGAGTCGGGCGGTATCTATACTATACTATATACTTTCTTGGGACTCTTATTGACTGTCTTTCAGTATGCACATGCTGTGGTATACAAATAATTTAATAATAAACAAAATCCATTTTACATATCTAGAAAGAACTACCACGGAGTAATTGTCCATCACAATATGCACATATATGAGTCCAGTTACCTATCATATCATTTTCTATTACAATTTGTGGCGGAGATTGCGGAAGGCGTGGCGGTGACACCTATCTACGAGTGTGGCTGCTTTGCTGATGTGGAGATGTCTGTCCCTCTATCATATCTTACCTTTATGTACCTACGGATTAGACACCGTGCTAAGCTTCGCTTAGTGGGAACTATAAGCATGGACAAGCACATTGGCGACCGTCACGAAACCTTCTACATATCGCGTATTCATATAGCTAATTACTTATCTACTCCATACTTTTGCCTATTGCATATCAATCACTTTAGTACATATTCTGTCTTTGGCATATCTTTTATCACCTTTTCTTTGTATTCTGTTTCTATACTTTACATATTCTATACTTATCATATTCATTTCCTTTCATACTTGTATCTGTGCATATCATATACATTCTTATACTTTTCATATCTGGTACTTTTGTATACTTTCATGCGATGCCTTTTCATCTCTTTAACCTTTCCTATGTTTTCCATATACTATACTTTTCATATTCCTTTCTACACCCCATCTACTTTCTATCGTTACTTGTTGATATTCTTTTAAGTGTACTATACTTTGTACTTTCTATACTATATTCATATCTGTTCATATTCTATTTCCTTATATTTATATTCATATCACATGCATTTCCCTATCTTTGTTTCCTATTATACTTTTTCATTGTAGTGCCTCTGTTTTCATCTTATCTTTATTATATACTATACTTTCCATATGATATTCATATACTCTGTTTTCATATCACATGCTTTTCCTGTAGCACTGTCTCTTTGTCATCTTGTACATTTACTTTAACATTCTTATGGCTATCTACATCTTTCATCGCATAAGCGAGTCTATGCTTCCCATATCATATCATATTCTTATATCATTTCCTTTTTAGTTTCATGTACAAATACCTTAGAAAGCGGACCGAAACTATGTGTACGAGAAGAGTACTATCAGCACATACGAGGCTGATCTCGCTATTAATGCCGAAGGTACTCCGTCAGCATGCGAGACGGTGGCCTGCCATATGCTATCGGTACGAAGGTACTATCAACTGTGCGGCGGTGATCTGCAGCTCCATGTGGTGACCTTGGCAAAGTACAGTCAACAGGATCTCTCCATCAAACTGACAGGGCCTCGGTGTCTGTCTATGGATATCTTTGCGATACATATCTTCCTATAGGCTGCCTATCTATCCCTCTACCCGGGTCCTAAGCGGACAATCAAAGCTGTTGTTTTCTGTACATATCTCATAAGCATGAATAACTATTATTATATAATTGTATGCATATATACTCTCTCATCCACTTTACTCTTATATTGATTCTCATATATATATATTACATGTATTCATATCTTTTCTATCATTTAGTTTTGTCTATCTTATTCATGAATGCATCTAGCCTCATTGTAATCATATATTCATATATGCTATCATTTATGTACATATTTCTATTCTATGCTTTGTCATCTTTACTTATCTCTATCGTTCTTATCATTTATGTCTTTCTTCATTTACATGTTCCTAAGCGTGTTCCATCTTGTTCCTTTACTATGTCTATCTTATATTCCTATCATTTACATATTCCTGTCATGTCTTTATCTATATATCTTTCTATATTTCTATCATGTTCCATCTATCGTTCATATATAAATGAAGTCATATATTTGCAACATGCAATCTTATATTTCTAATACCATTTCATAATTTAATAATACTTTTATAGATTCACTTAGTATCTTATGACATATCCTATCATATCTTATCATATCTTACTTGGCTTATACCTATCATATCTTATGACATATCCTATATCAATATCATATTCGGGTTTTGAACATATCTATATATTGCATTTTCTATATTTTCTTGTTTCCTTGGCTGTACATGCTTGCCATATACTTATGAGTGTAGTGTCCTATGAGATCACACCTCATTCATATATTCTCATTCCTTTATGAATCCAGTTTATTTAAAATTTGGAATCAATCCAGTCGGATCATCGAACTAAAGTTATGGCATTTTTCCTTGCCAATTAGTCATTTACCGATTACCCTCGGGACTATTTATATCACTCATTTTTCCAGGGTCTTAAACTTCATATTTGACACTAAATCCTTATACTCATTTATAAGCTAAGATTACTAGAGTTTCTATTCAACTGGATCACCCAAATTCAGACCACCAAGAACTCATGTTGTCAAACAACCGGACTTCTCTATATTCAACTGGTAGGGAAATGGCCACACACATAAGCCCCCACTTTGAGTGAATTTTTGGGCTATCTAAGTCCAAGAATTTGGAGATACATAATCAATATGGTTTTGTTCTCCTTGAAGTCTATTTTAGAAGTAGCCACTTGAATCTTTCAATCGGATAAAGAAATGAGCAAGTTATGGCCAAAATCGAGCTAGTCAAAACAGGAAAACCCAGAACAGTTCTACCAGTAGGACTTAACTTCTACCAGCGGACTTGGCTTAAATGACCAGAATCAGAAGTCCTACCGGTAGGACTTAAGTTCTGTTAAAGACACTAAAATACTAGAATGGTTAATTTCTCCCACATTTTTCATACTTTATCATCCATATATCATCACATACCTCGAACACATCAAAACCATTTCTGAGTTCTTTGGAATCTATACTCTATTAAGAATTATCTCTAAATTCATATATTTCTTCAAAAAACATATCAAGATTCCTTAAAACAGTTCTAATGTAGGTTAAACCATACAAACCAATTATGATGATTAGTTGGGGTTTGTCCAAACCTGCTTTCGTCCCTACTAATAACCATAGATTCATCCTTAGAGGGGAGGATTCTATACTTGCCTTGTACTCTTTAGGTTTTGTATTACCTTACTTTCCATGATTATTGATTTGAGATGAACCTAAAGCCTTCAGGTTTGGAACAATAACTATACAATTGCATGAGAAACCATCAGTTCCATGCCTCTTTTTGATCTTGTTCCTCCTTCTTCTCTCTTATTTATTCTCTTATGTACCACTCCTTCTTCTTCTTTTATCTCTCTCTCTCTCTCTCTGGTTTCCTCCTCTCCCAAATGGGGACAATTGGTCTTAAATCCATCTTTTAGTTAAGGCCATGTTGTGAGTCAAAAAACTCATTTTTGACTTAAGTTTTTCTATCTCTTGCATTTTAGTCCCATTTCTCTCTATTTCTATTCCATCTTTTCTCTATTTCCTTTAACCCCTAATATTTCTTTTAAGTCCAATGGTCCTTTTAACAAATTACAAGATTGCCTTGTATCTTATAAACTTTCAAGATCTCTCGTTTTATTTTTAGAAATTTCCATTTAGCTTTTAATATACTAAACAAATCAGAAAAGCTGGGGTGTGAGGATATTCTGGATATTATATGGACAACCCTCCGATATAAATCATATGGACAACCCTCCGATGTATAACAATTGGACAACCCTCCGAGTATATCAATTGGACAATCCTCCGACGTATTATATGAGCCCGACCCTTGAGTATAAATCATGGAGCTGACCTCGGAGTGTATGTCCGATTTAGACTGACCACTAAAGTATATCAATTGGACAATCCTCAGACGATGATATTATATGGACAACCCTCCGATATTATAGTGGACACACTCAGATAAATATGTGTTGAGTCGACCACCAGAACAATTCTCTCCAAGAAACACGATCAGGAGGTCTAGGCAGATGCGGAATTTCTAACTCACCTCCCGACTGTCAGGTGACTCTCACCACATCCTAGGGAAGAACATACGCATCAAAGCTACTCTAAAGGTCTCAACCTCTAAGCCGAATCCATCACACAAGATGCAGCAATGAATAAATTTGATGCATCTAATTTAAAACCTTCTCTAGTCAACAAGTGCGAGTAGAAAAGCGTACCATCCATATACGGCTAATCCCAGAAGCTGATGTAACATACCATGAGACCTCTGCCTCCCACAGGACAATCTCGCCTCATACGGTGCGGCAATGGTAACAAATCATCTGCCTAGCGGCCAGACTCGGCCTGAGCCTGTGCTCGACCCCGACCTCACGCTCTACGCTATGGCTGTCTGCGAAGTATTAGTCTTTAGTGGCACCACTGGGCCCAATCTGGTTCCCCGATCCATCACCCCAGGGTGGAGGAACAAGCTGTGTCCCTCTCAATCCCTCATTGGCCCCAGGGCTTGTTGTCCAAAACCACCAGGATCCTTGTCTCTGAGGCAATCCTCATCATATGTCATTCTGGCGCGTGGTAGCCTGTCATCTGATTGGCGACCCAACTCGTCTCATGATGATTAGGTGGGGTGTCCCATAACTTTGGGTTCATCACCGCCGGGCAATCCAGTGAAGTGTCGGTACATCTGCGAAATAACACATCATCTGCCTGCTGCTAAATGTCTCCTCCGCGCAGTCTGATAACCTTGGCCACATCACAGATATTCTGCGAAAGCGAGAGTCTTACCTTCTCCAGGGTGGAAGAAGATGAATCTTCCTTCCTCTTAGTACCGACACGTATCTTGGATGCCACGTGTCATCTACTCCTTCACAGCACTGCACTAAGCTTATGCAATAAGCGTGACCGCCTCTACAATCTACGGCAAAGGCTGGTCAAACCGCAGTGGTGCTTGGCTATCGCCGTGGGCGACCTCTCGTCCTCGCCCTCGGTCAGCCATGCATATGTCGAATGGCAGCAGATTCATTTAGTTTTCATTTTAGGTCTAACTTCTTGGTCTTTGTGCCAGTTACTAATAGACTTGACAGCGTAGGCCGACTACAGTTCACTTCCTAAGTGGTACTAAAAAACATAACCACTCAATTCATTTATTCAAAACTTTCATGTTCATTTCCTTTATCGAATCCACTAAGGTCATAGTTCCCAGACCTTAGCATTCTCCTTTTCCTATCGCATTTCTTCATGCATATAATTTCCTATCACTGTCACCGTCTGTTAGTAATTCCTCATATACATCATTCCATGTATATATCGCTAATCACGCAATTTAAAGCATACCTTATGTAGCGTATCTCAAGGGTGTAAATACATGAGACACTATTCACATACCGGAAAAATATAATTTTTTTTTTCACATACCTTGTTAATGCATTTATATTAAATGCAATATAATTATCTTATATTTTAAATCACACACAAGAAAATTTTTAAAATTTTTTTTTTTACCTGTAGGCAGTGTCCGCCAGGCAGTGTCCAAGCGATTGGTAGACAATACGCAAAGCGATTATAGCGCACCAGGCGAAATCGCGACCTCTGGCAGCGACCAGTCGCTACCGAAAGCGAAATTAGCGACACGTTTCCTCCCATTGGAAACGAGGCGGTCGACCTCGAAATGATGTCGCGACCCGAGTTCAATAAGTGGTCGCTGGCGTCACTCCATCAGCGACCTCACTTTTCTTTCGGCGAACTAACTGCGTCGTGACTTCGCGAGATGTCGCGACATCAAAATTAACGAGGAATCGCATGTCGAGACATCGTCGATGTCGCGACAGATTTCTCTGCCCGGTAGGCAGTCCGACGCAAAACGAGTTCACGATACCTCCCTGGGGTAACCTATGTCGCGACATCAAGTTCATGTCGCGACCTCATTTCTCCCCAAATTAGGATTTCGGTCATGACGCGAAATCCATGTCGACCTCCCCGCGCTGCCGCTATCTCGACATCAATTTCATGTCACGACACCACTTTCCTCACAGGCCGGTCGGCCTCAAGTTCTATGTCGCGACCTCATACGCCCGACCCATGCGACTCAGGTGATATCGCGACCTCAATCAATGAAGCAAAAATTCCGGTGCTTGACACGGAACCTCATGACTGGCGGTCGCGGCGTACTTCCATGTATCGCGACCTCGCCCGACCAAACGAGTCCTTACGGCCCGGTCGGTCGCGACGTTGCGATCGCGACCTCAATTTGCTCCTCGAGCTTTCCACCTCAACCTCACGCATGTAGACCTCAAAACTAGGTGCGACCTAGTCTTTGGAAATTGGCGTGCCGTTCCGACTTTTGCCCTTCTACGCAATTTTTTTTTTTTCCGATCCTCGGTGCTTTCTTCCACTGCTACTCTAAAGATCACGATGGCGAACACTGCTCTTTACCCACTTCAAAATCTCTAGGATTGAATTCCAACACTTTCCCTTGTGCAAAAACTAGAATAATTTCCGGAATTCCCTGGAGCCCATTTATGTTGAGTTAGTAGACTCATCCGAAATTTTTTTAGTTTATTTCTTCATTTGTTGCAATTTATTTTGCCCATAAGTGCAGGAACATCTAAGGTTATAGTTTCCTCTGCACCTAGTATTCAACTTCTTCCTCCTATGCTATCCATCAAGCATACAAATTCCACACAATTCATACAACACATGTATACACCATCACACATCACATTTAATTCGCCCAAGAAATGCAACGATGTATGATCTACCCACAGTCTTACAAAGTCTGGTATCTAAGTATACTAACTCACACACCATTGAGCTCCCAGGTAACGTTTACCTTAGCTCGTCTGTTGTAGCGCCCCAAATCCCGGGTGTCCGTTATTCCGTCGACCGCGGAAATCTACATGTCTCACGTCTGAATACGTAAATGTAAAACGGATCGATAATGCCCGCACATCCATCTGACACGATTATATTTTATACGAAAATGATTTATTTACAATTGTGTTTAGTACAATTATAAAAGCGGGTCTCTTGCGAATTTTACAAAAATATAGAGAAGGCCATCTTGGCCGTTTCGCCGCCTCTAAGGTCCGGATCGTCCATCCCCGAAGTCGTCTTGATTGCACGAAGAATATATTCCCACGTGGGGTGAGCAGTACCCGGTAGTGATTTTCCTCTTGGGTTACTCCCCACCTAGAGTGCGATACGTGGCACACAACATTCAACACATGCTAATATATTCACTCATGTATATTAACATAATTAATTCCATACATCATGTTATTCAATTTATGACAATAACATAAGATTAGCTCACATGGGATTTAAAGGCGCCAATCCAGCGGTGTCTTGGAACTACCGACATCACACAAACATGTTATTTCTCGTAGCCTTACAGCACCACAATTCAAGCAAACGGTCGTGGGTATCCAAACCATTCGATTTATTGGTCGGGGTCGAATCTTTTGGAGCGAGCCATGGCAAATCTAGGCCTCGACAAATCCGTCATTACAAGACCCTTAAGCAAAAAGTAAGCAAGTAGGAAAAGCCCTACCTCTCAGGAGTTTATTTGAAACTCCTAAGGCCGGAGTCCATGCGTTGTCCTCTCCGTGTAGAACAACTTCCTTCTTGTCTCGAGGAATCGGCGGTCGGATCGTTCAAAACCTAGAGAAGGAAGACACTCTCTCTAAACGTGAAACAAACCTTATCTTCATTTTCCTTTCTTCCTCTCCGCGTTTCTCTTGGCTGTTTTATGCTCTTTTTGCTTTTAACTCTTTCTCTATCTCGACTCTCTTCTCACCCTCTTTCATTTTCTCCCCAATTTCTCCTTTCTCTTTGCCTTTCTCTCCCCTTTTTGGAGCATTGACCGTATGGGTCAAAAGGAGGAAGTTTCCTCCCCTCCTTCCTCAAGCCAAATGAGTGGCTACCCATTTTCCATCTTTTTCTTTTTATTTCACAATTCTCTTTTGCCGATCATCACTTATGGCAACGCCTGGACCATGAATCATTTCTCACACATAGCTAATTGTGAGCCTCTTTTCAATGCAAAGTGTCACTCTCTTGAGGTGCCATGTGGCATTCTCTATTTCTGCCGCCATGTCGCCAGGCACCTCCTGTAAGAAAAGCGTGAAATACCGACTATCACAGATTAAACGAAATTCGGCGTGGTAGCTAGATTTGCGAGGCGATTCAGCGGTGAAGTCCGTTCGTCATCCGAGATCTAAAATTCCGGTTGGACGAAGTGCCATTTTACCCTGCTGGGAATGCAGTTTCGAGGGTCTCACAAAATTTCTCCATGAAAGACCTTGGAAGCAACCTGTGAGGATAAGATCTATAGAGATAGAACTAAAAAGGTTGCTTGTCTTTCAGTCTACATACATAGGCAAGAGATCTTTGAAGAGTTTAGCATGGAGCGATCCAGAGAGGATATCCCATAGTTGGTGGGATTACACTCTAAAGTCCATGTGTCCACAGGACTTTAAGATAGAGACACATGGAATAGATACCATATGCTTGACAATAGGATCTATCATATACGCTATATTATATCACTAGACCGACGTATCATATGCTACGTACATCGCAGCGGATACCAATTAGACCCGGGAATGGGTCACCGTGGCCCATCAAAATATCCTTAGAGTACTTGAAGGACTAGGATGTATTCTTGATTATGGGATGAGGATCTTATTGTTGAAAGTATAGTAGTGCGGAGTTTCAATCGATAGAGATGTGCAAATCTCTCGGTCAGATTCGTTTTACATTGAATGGTGGAAGTCGGGTTGGAAGTTTTCCAAGCGAGAAGCTTGACTGCCAGTTCTACAAGCTGAATCGAAATTACATCGCGACAGGCTGACTAAAGCGGTTTTGGATAAATAGTTCATTCTTGAACTAGAGTGGTACCTAGCATTGTTCATCAGATGCTTTTGTATTGTGATAACAATGGAGCCATAACCTGTTCAGGAATACAGTGCCGTCAAAGGAATCGAACATGTACTCAGGAGATACCATGATCGGAGGATCATTGGTGTCATCCCACTTTTATGAAATTTGTAATGGCGCTAGGAATCGAGTAAACAGGCCACCAAGGCCGCTAAGCAGCCTAAGTCCCATAATTTCTACCGAAATTAAATGAGACCTGTCGTTCTATAATTGTGACCGATCACATTTATTACGCAGTATCAATCTAAAATCTACTAATAATTAACTCAGATCTCATATAAGTATTATCTAAAGTTAACATAACAAATAGACCTCCGTGGTGATCCACTAACAAAAAACGTATAATGGTCTCATCAAAATATTAATAAGGTTTCATCAAAGCAAAATTTATCATTTCGGCTATTCAAAATTTATCGATTCAACGATAATTAACTTGATAACCAAGATTAATTCACCATGGAGCTATGGAAACTTAGACTCTCATTCACCAAATAAACAAAATAATCCATTATGTTTCAAATAGAATCCAAGTGGTGAATGCAGATTCTCCTTTCTCTGTCTACCTGAAAGGAGAAATCAACGAGGGTAGGAATAACTGCATGGTAAAATATATCACCATTACTTGAGCTAGGTACTCAAGACCGACTCCACAAAGGATGGATTATGCTGATCAATCAATCACCGTACATAGGTTGTGTAGCAAATAAGCGGCAATATGAACAAATGATGTCAAATGAGTTTTGGGGTTTTGAAACCGCGAGAAATATAGTTTTACCATTAGGAATCCGTGCATTCCTTTTTTACCTTTATCTGGAATCCATTTGTTCAACCAAGATCCGTACTGACGGTAGGGTTCTACGCCTGGGGTTACCACCTCTCTAGGAAGGCAGCTGCAGCTTGAGGGTACCATGTGCACATAGCGTCAGCCTCCCCATGATTAGGTTTTTTACGTAATTCATACCATCAATGACATTGCGATTACAAGTTATAATGGCCGTTACTCGGCGTACATGAGAGATAACACCAAATACAGTAAAGGAGTTAGTGGCGGTACATATGGAATATTCATCGAAGGACCGTGACTTGTATATGGCAGATTCAATTACAATGAATGCCAAGAGGGCCAGGAGTCTTAATCATAGTCGATTCTACGATCGAGTCGACATTGAAAACATTATACATTTCGAGAGGTGCAAATACGATGATATGAAATTTACTCACACTCCTATTAGATTTAGGCTCGGCTAAGTATTCACACCTGAATGTGAGCCTTCCCCAACCCGTTTGCTACTTCACCAATATTCATGAAAGAAATATAAAGATAACGTCAAAATCGCAGGCCGTACCTTATTTATCCACTACTCCAATTAGGCGTTTACGTTTCTATTTAATCGCCTAACCCGAGCTTTTTAAATAATTTTTTAAATCCTTTTACTTTCCTTACCTTCAACATTCTGCCTTTTTATATCTAAATACCCAAAATTATAATTTAATATTCAATTCCACAAGCTAATTTCTTATATCAATGTTTAATCCAATAAGCTTCGTTTTTTTTTTTTTGTAGATTAGCATGAGTTGTGTATTTTGCCTATATCTTTCTCTACCGTCGAAAAGACCACAAGAAACCAGTGGAAAATTTACTAACATCCATATCTTTCCAATGATGTCAAATTAGCTAAAATTCATCCATTAGGTCCTCCTATGAATTCTGTCCAAGTGAGCCTTCAAACGAAATTCATTCAATCGATCCAACCATGAATTCCACTAATTACCACACTCAATTCATTCAATACATTTTTCCCCAAATTTTAAACATACAGACCTAATTCCTTTACTCTTAGGTCATTCTATAGATTCAAAATGCAATTGCAACCTAGCATACACATTAGAACAATTAATTCATCAAACGCCTATTGACCATCCAACGACAGCATTTATCAATTCAACCTTTCCTCCAATACAGACCATACAAAGCCAATTAAAAACCATGGCGCTTTAATATACCTTCAGAAGTCTCACCATGAAAAATCACAGGTTGATTCAAAGAGATTGGCTGCAACAAAATTTTCTTCCTTCCCACGACAGTTGGCGCGAATGGAGAACCTAGGTTCTTCAATTTTTATTTTTGTTTTATGCTCGATTTTCTGAGGCGCAATATTTTTAAAAATTAATTCAATATTGAACTTAAGTCTCTGTGGTTTTCTTGAATTTTTTAAGGCCACTGAGAGATTTTAAAAATGTCTCTTTGGCCCTTAGTCAACAAAATCTCACTTGACTTTTCCTACCAGTTCAGCATTCATATTTTATTATTTTTATTCTTGTATTTTCATAAATTTTATTTTTATAACATATATTTGGACCTTAATTTTCTTTATAAAAATTCCCATAATTTATTTCATTCATTGGGTATTTTTAAAAATTCTATTTAGTCCAAGCTGCTCGAGATTGACCTTCTGAATATATTTTCCTAAAATTCCATTTAATTGAGAAATAATTCCTAAAAATTATTATAAATTCATGATGGACAGCAAAACACCTAAAATTAAATTCCATGAAAAAAATCATTTAAAAATGTTGGGTGTTACATTCTCCCCATATAAGAAGTCGTCTCAATTTATTAAAAATTAATGTACCTTATCACTCGAAGAGTTGAGGATATTGTCCTTCATCGACGACTCACTCTCAGTACACTCCTCTACTTATTGAGTCACCTTGCTGAACCTTTACCATGCTTCTTCTTTGTTTCTCGGCTTACGGTACATCTATCCACTGCCAATGCGGTACCTTCATGCCAGCGATCCTTATCAACCTCGATCTCTTGAGTCGAAGAATGTGAAGACGGATGAGGAGCGTGCCAGTAACATTGAGATATGAAACACTGGATGCACATGGCCAAAGTTAGGGGGCAAAGCAAATCTATAAGATACATTGCCAACCCTATCCAATATCTCAAATGACCCTATATCCTAGTTATCGAGCTTCCTTTCTTCGAATCTCATCACTCCTTCATAGGAGATATTTTAAGAGAGCGTGATCACCCACATAATTGTACATCCAGTCTCCTCGGATCGGCATAACTCTTTGTCATTTGAAACCGTCCTCATTCTCTATACTAAGATAATAGGTACTTTCTCAAAAGTTTCTGCGATCGACTCTGGACCTTCAATTCTCTATCACTACTTACCTCCATCCAGTGAAGGTGACCTCGTTTACATCCGTGAGTGCCTCGTGGTAGCCATTCAATAAATAGAATGGTATTGTTATTATAAACAAAAACTCTACAGCGAATATTTTCCCAACTACCTCAAAATCCATAACACACATAAGACATATCCTCTGAAGTCACAGATTATCAGATTCACAGTGCCGTGTCTGAGGATGGTATCTTGATCGGAGTTTAGTACGAGAGGCTTCCTGAAGTTCTGCGCTGAAACCTCGAGGTGGGCGTGGACACTGTCCGAGATACTATGGACAACGGCACTCAGTGCGATCTTCTTATCTTGTTTAGATATCTGTATCTTTGTGCTGCAAGTATGATGGTCTTAACCTTATTCAAGAGTGAATTTGATTTGATCAATCATCATTATAGCCGGATCCCGAATCCATGCCTTACGAGTCTTTGGTAACTGACCACAGAGTCCATAGTAATTCTCTCCCATTTTCATTCGGTGTGGTCTAATAGAAGACACATGGGTCTGGTGCTCAATTTGACTGTTGGCATGTCGAACATGATGCCACATCTTTGTACCACATCTTTGTGCCATCCTTTTTCATCCCATTCCACGATACATACCGCTAACATCTTGGTACATCATAAAAGTGACTCTGGATGAACACTATAAGGTGCATTATGGGCTTCTTTGAATCCTTTGTCTCTCAACCATCTACCTCCCCAGACACACACGGTCTATTTCCTCGTCTCGACACGCGTCCCTAATTTCAAATCTGGGATCTGTACATCACATTTGTGCCAATCTCTCGATTTAATAAGGAAGGATCCTTATCTTGGTTGGCCTTGATCTCATCGGTCGATAAAGAGGCCTCACTGAGGCTATGCAACTAATCCACAGGACTCACAGCAACTTCAAGAAATTTGTACTCCCATACTAAGCGGATCCCTCGCTCTTGGCTATCTCCTCTTGTATCTTTGAAATATGTCTTCTGGGCGCCTTGGACTTCCTTAAGCATCGCCACCATTGGCTTTCCAGGATGATAAATCGGCATTTGATAACTCTACCCACATCTCCTCTGCACGAGATTCAAATCTCTATTCTTGAATGTATTGAAGGCTTTTGTGATCGTGTAAATCTACGCATCTCACCGTATAAGTAGTGCCTCCATATCTTGATGCAAAATCAACTGCCGCCATCTCGGTCATGTGTAGGATAATTGACCTCATGTCTCCTCATTTATGCGGATGCATATCTGTTATCTTCCCATTCTACATCAAACACAACCCAATCCTACTGCGGGGCATCCTGATACAACATCATACCTCCACGATCACGTAGTCAATGCTAACAACTGGAGCGATGAATTCATGATCCTTCAGTTTAAAACTTTGCTCCTGAGTGCCATCACTCAAATTTTACTTGCTTCTGATCGGTAGTGTCAATGGGCGGATATTAAGAAAAATCTTTCACAAATCTCTGTAATATCCAGCCATACCCGAGGAAAACTAAATATCTCAGTCACATTGGGTAGGTCTAGACCGAGTTAGACCTTCTACACCTTCTTCGGATCCACTGAACACCCTCCTTGCTTATTACATGCCCCAAGAAACTCACTGCTGTTATTGAAACTCACATTTAGACGATTTTGCATGGAGTTGATGTGTTCTAGTCTGTGATACAATCTGAGAGTGTTCCCATATTCCCTGAACTTTCAAATAAATCAGGATATCATCTATAAACACCACCATAAATTTATCCGGATAGAGGTTTGAAAACCAGTTCCTCAAATCCACATAAAGCGCGGCTGGTCGTTGTAAACCAAAACGGTAATACAAGAACTCATAATGACCATCACAAAGTCACGAATGCGATCTTGAGTATATCTTCCCTCCTTATCTTCAGCTGATGGTAACCGGATCGAAGTCGATCTTTGAAAATGGTGGCCCACATGTGGTCAAGCAGATCATCTGCGGGAAGTGGATACCTATTCTTGATTGTTACCTTATTCAGCCCACCATTAATCAATGCATCCTCATAGTCCCATCCTTTTTCTTCACAAATAACACGATTACTTACACATTGAAATTTGCCAGTCTAATAAAACACCCATCAAGCCAATTCTTAGCGCTCTTTCCAACTCTTTCAATTCGGTGGGTGCCGTATGGTATGGTGCAATAGATATAGGATTTGTACTAGGTAACAAGTCAATATTAAACTCCAATTTCACATCTAGTCTTAATCACGGTAAATCATCAGGAAAGAGCATGAGTAATCCCACCAGCGACAAGTATATCTCAGATCGGTGGGGGATTCTGGCATCTCTCCATGAGCTAAATGCCCACTATGTGACCTTCTTAAGTAACCTCCACATTGCTATGGTGAGCTCGAGTGCTAGACTTCCATTATGATCTCACTGGAAGTGAAACTCAGTCTCCCAATGGTTTGAGCGTTATTTTTCTTTCTATAACAATCAGTGCAGTTTGCCAGTTGGCCTTGACATTCCATACCTAAGATAACATCGAGCTCCGATTATAAATGATTCAATCAAATCGGCATATGTCTGCTCACTCCCCTATCGGTATCTCATGATCATGCATATAGTTCACCTCGTCTTTCTCAGAGTGATTGGCTGCTAATAGCTAAAGGGATTTTCCATTATCATTTTACCTTGTTCATTTCTTAGCATAAGATGGGGATCTGAGCTGAGTGAGTGGCTCCGGATCAACACTTTAGCTTGTTTGTTTTTTGTACATATACCTGAATAAATTAAGCATTTGGGAAATTTTCTTACCCCGAGAAATATATTAAATTGAGGATATACATCACCACGGTGTTGTGGTCTGGGCCTCCTGTTGAGTTAAGCTGCAAAGCTCTGCCTTGGCTCTACCCAGATTAGTGCGGGGGCCGTGCACCCGTGCTGTCACGAATTGTCTGTGCTCTCCCTCTACGCACCTCTCCCGACGAGGTCTCTGCATATGTGTGAGATTTTGGTCTCTTTGGGGCTATGACTGAGGCACCCTTAGAGGCGGTTCTGGATATATGCAACCCACTTCTTGGTAACCAAACTATGGAGGAATAATACATTGTGCTGTTCCCTTGCTACTTTACACACAGGTTTCACTAAACCTTGTGTTCTTTGCTATGGAAATGTTGATTAGGGTAACTTGTAATTGTCTCCATTTGGCCCCCTCCCATTTTGGTTGAGGTGACTGAACACGCTCCTTCCTCTTCCCTTTACTACTGGCCACTCCTCATTTCCTCTTTCTATCCCTCATTATGCCTCTTTATTCTTGGTCTCCCCACAATTTAACTCTATCAACAATCTTTGTCGATGTGGGAAAATCTCAGACAATGGTGCATTGTAAAGAGGTGGCCATCATTCCATTTCAGATCTATCAACTTGGTAGCTTCATGGTACTAGATAAGAACATATTACCAGTTGGTGAACTCTTTGCATACTCGAGATACACTCATTTGATAAATTATTTTAGCTTCTCAAACTGATAAACCACAATGCATCTCTCTCATTGGGGATATAAACTCATCATACTTGACCTCTCTGAACATCTCTAATTAGGAGGTTCCCTCCATATCTTGATCCTCAATGTGTCTGGAACCAATCCCATTGCATTATTCTTCATCTTCATTTCCTGCAGCTCAATTACTCTAGCATCCAGATAATCTCCTCCTACTTTTTACATCTCCTCCAGAAATCTTGTGGGTCATCTCCTTCCTCACCATGATATTACGGAGTCTTAAACCTCGAACTCTGTAAAGATAGACCTTATCATCCGACGTTCGCCTAGCTACCCTCCCCAGGCTTTGTGCGGGAGGTTGTAGTGGAAATTTGGAGGCTGGAGCAAGTGGGCCCCGGAAATGGAACACCGCGCTGTCTCACAGTGCACTTCCCGCCCTAAGGGGCTCACATTCTGCGCCCTTAACTCCTGTATTTCTTGCCTCAAATTCTCAAATCATCCGTATCAAATGGAGACGTGGTGGAGACACATTCGACTCGTCTGTACTCGCCTCGATCTAGGGGGTGAATTTATCTCCATCTCGGTCAGATCTCGATGCCTGAGACTCCACATCTGGCATCCCGACATCCCTATTGGATCCTTAGATCTCCCTTAGCCCTTGGCGGAGTGGTCACGTCTCGGGTGCCTTGTTTTTCTTCTTGGTGGCATTCGGCCCGACCAAGAAAACAAATGATAACACAGATTCATAACTTACATATCAAAGGTACTTAAACTTTTCATCTATTGGATCGAAATTAACTATGCGCTATGATGACATACAAAGACAATTTGGAATCCTATGCTCCGTGGTGTCACATTTATCATTTACCCCGAAATAACATCCCCAAGTTCTTTTAAAAGAACCTGGCTCTGATACCGACTTTGTCACATCCCACTTTTATAGATTTGTGGCCAGGGGCGCTAGGGAGATGGGTAGGCTTAAGGCCACACCAAAACCCCGTATCAAGCCTAAGTCCCGCTAATTTCTAGAAATTACGACGGGACCTGTCGTTTCTATAACTAATGACAAATCCTGGTATTCGCAATATCAATCTAAAATCTACTAATAATTAACTCAAATCTCATATCCTTGATATTATCTCGAATTAACATAACAAATAGACCTCACGTGGTCATTAGCCAGACAGCGCGGTGTGTATAATGAATGCATGTAGTACACGCGTAGCTAGTAATATAATTGTACTTAATGTGCGGATATGGAATCCACGAGGGAAGGTGAATTGACTCTGAGTTACGCTTCGAACTGATATACGAATAATTGATTACAGGGTAAAATTCAAATGGAAACTGACTAAGCTATTGATTCTAGTGAATTAATGGTGTTGGGCGCCTAGGGTTAAATCTCCCCTATCACGTTCAATGGATTACCTTTACAGAATGCTTTGTAATTCAATATATTTGTAATATGTCAATGGCGAGTGATCTTGCCTCGAGATATCCTCTCTCGAGGTATATCCGCTATGATGAATAGAATGAGTATATCTCTATCTCGACTCATTCCGAGAAATGCTTAAATATTTCTAACCTCGAATGCCGCATATGAAGATTCAGGAATATCTCCTAATGCCAGGAATGGCTGAGGTACTCTGCCCCGAGATCCTTGAATACCCTCATGCCACGAATCTCGGATCTCGGTGCGATTATGCCTAGCGTGGCCCAGAACATTAACATATAATTGAAATGCGGGTATAGAGTAGATGTGACAAATTAATATGGCCGAATAACATGAAAGATCAAACTTTAATCAATTGTACATGACGGGGTTTGATGTAACCTAGAAAGAGATCTAGAACATAATGGAAGAAAAGATGAAGCTTATTTTAATAAAGAAAACATTGTTCTAAAATCGAAAATATCAGAAAAATGAAAAGCGTTACAATTCCGGGCACTTCCTCGAGAGTCGGTGTCATACGCTCTGAGCACATTGCCTCCCGGATTCGTCGCCTCCGTCATACCAATTCACGAGCCACTAATTTGCGCTTTTTAATGATGAGGGGCGGATCTGGTGGCGTCGCTGACGTGGAGGCAGCGTCGCGGCGATGGAAAGCCATGGCGTGGACATCAGCGGCGTGGGGGCGTCGCGGCGTGAAGCGTCGCGGCAGTGGCGGTACTTCATCGCCTTGTTCCCGTTTGCTCCAATCGCTGCGTTTAACTCGCTTACGCTGATAACTCCACGCATTCACGAAGACATCAACTCGATATTCTAGTCACAAAAATTATAAAAATACTCCTAAAATAGCGGGGAAGAGAAATAGGGAGAGTACATGTGAGCATAATATGGTGTTTTAGGCACTCATCACGCTGAACTTAGTTTCTTGCTTGTCCTCGAGCAGAGCAGGCTCCCTAAACGAGGACACACACACGATATAATGCCTGGCTCACGAAGGCGGTGATGCACATCTTTGAAAAGCCAGGGGATGATTTGGGTACGATCACCATACCCCTTTGTTTTGCTCAATGTTCATTGAAGACATCTGAGATATTTGACTTTCGAGTAAATTCGATTGAGATAGGTGAAAGCCCGACTAGTGCATCAAATCCCATGGTGTTAATGTAGCTTTCCCAAAATCCACTATGTGCTTATAATGAGTGACCTCCGGTATATGCCTAGGTTCGATACCCCAAACTTAAGCTCAACTCGCTGATAGGAAGAAGCTAACTAGGAAAGGATAAGGAACGCACCCATTTATTCATGTTCTCATACTTAGAAATTTCCTCGTACCTAAAACACAATGGAAGAAGACCTAGTGCCCGAAAGTTTTAGTAGAAGTGTTCTGTAGCGGGGATCCATTGGGTGACTCCCCACCGATTGGTTAGGGCACCCGAGGCATTCAATTCCCTTCGAGCTTCACCTAGGAACACTCAACCAAACTCAAGGCCACCCCAGGTTGCGTGAATGATCCATCTTCTGTGTCCCCATGTAGCGGGCGGTGAAGTCAATGACTCCGGCCCACGGGTTGGCTCGGGGCGTGGAGCTGATAGGCCCCTCGGTGTGCGGATTCGATTGGATGATCGTATTCACATGCATATACCTATTTTGTCCTATTTTCTTTTCTTTTTTCGCTTTTCTATTGTTTGTATTTTTCTCTTTTTGGTTGGGGCTCGATGGCAATCCTCTTTTGATTAGGTGTCCCGTCATAAAATGGTTCGAATCTCCTAGGTTGATCGAACTTTAGTGATTAGTTCGGCACCTAGCATGCATGCTCACGAAAGTCACTAGTGTGTGAGTGTGATAGGGTTTTTTAGAACTAGTTTCTTGACTACCCGGGATTGATTCACTAACCCTTTTCAACTATTCAATCTAATTACCGAGCATCAAGCAAATGTATGCAATTGAACAAGTTTATAGTGAACTCAATCGAAATTGATCCTCGGGATTTTCAACATAGCACACATGTATCTTTGATTACTACATACGAATGTCTAAATATAATCAAACAACTATAGCATGACTCGTAAACATGAAAGTACGATGTAAAATAGCGAAAACAAAACACACTAATATGCGGAACACACTAAAAATACTACACACTACTAAAACAAAACCTGATAAACAAAACACAAAACATAGTACCCGATCGCAAATCCCTCCCCGACAAAATATCCAGTGTCCCCCTTTTGGTAAGATAAAAACATAGGGTAAGGGAACTCGACGGATATCCTTTGCGGTGGAGGTGGTGGTGGATGGTGATAAGCGAAGTGTGGTGAGCTGCATAGGCTGCTTCTTTCTTTGTAGAATGATGGCTGATTGGCGAGCGTCGCATGTCGGCCTGCGGCGCCTCCATCTGAGAGGTAATGAGGACTCGGTGCTCCACGGGTCTCGTCGGAATGCGTCGAGCGCTCGGTGAGGAGAGCAGGTCCTCAATATACGGGAAGGGCGGGGGAACGGCCGCTGAGGCTCTTTGGGGTAGTGGTGGAGGTGGTGGAGGCAGGGGTGGTGGTGGAGGTGGGTGAGACGAGGGCGGCGATGTCCTCTGGGTGTCGCCGAGATCAAAGTGAGCCAGATGTCGGGAGGCTCGTCCTCGTCGAGGGCTCGTGACCGAGTCGTAAACCCCCTCGAGGTTGCGGGACACAGGTGTGTCCAGCTCCCGGCACGTGTGCCTTGATCGGATGAAGCCGGGCCTCGGTAGCGTCGAGGGCACCGGCTTGTTTCAAGCCAAATATTAGGAAAAGCGGTGCCCAGGTCTGATTTCCCGCATCCCTGCTATGGAGGATGGCACCTGATAACCCGCCCAACATCGAATTCGGGATATCCCGGATGATGCATGGCCGGTTAAGAACGCCGGGCTGCCACCTCACACACATTCGCCGCCTGATAAGACGCGAAGTGATGAAACGATGCCAAACTCAATGTAGCTAAATGTTTGGCCTTGAAATCGACCGCACGTACAAGACTGCTGATCCTCCACTCAATTCCACTCGTCAATACGCGATGACCTCATGGTAGTCGATGCTCGCGAGTCGATCAGCTGAACCTTGGGACATGCTCTAAAGATAGAACATTGATCGACCCGAACCAGTCGACTCAATACACCTCGCACCCCGACCTCGAGGACACGGGAAGCGAGGTCACGTAAAATTCGAACTACGCTCATCAGTCACTGATCTAGGTCAGGCATAAGGCACGCCACCCTTTAGCCTCGATTGTCTTTCTAAAGAAATCATCTAGGGTGATGAAACCCCTTCTCCCACGAAGGATCGGTTTTTGCAAATCAGGTTAAACTGACCGCGCAAGGCCAAGGCTTATAAAACGCGAGGCATCGAACGCTGAGAGCCCGGGCCTCGACGGGCCGACCAAGTGTGCAACTTTGGCTCTCGGGCGCATACTAACCTAGACAAAAATCAAACACCTAATGTGCAATCTACAAAAATCAACTAAATAACTACCTAAGGACTCAACAAAACCTTAAATGGGGACCCGGGGAGATCCTAAAGGAACCTAATGACCCAAAAATGAGGACCTACAATACCTCTGCACTCAAACGAAAGCAACAAAGAAACCCTGCACTCACCGTATCTGCTAGAATCGGCACACAAGTGGTGGAATGCCATGGACCCAAACCGGCCAAAGAGGGTGACTTGGCGTGGCCCATGAGCGCGGGAGGTCTCCGACCAGGACGGAGCCCGATGTGTCCTGGAAGGCCGACGCAGGGGAGCTGTGGTTTCATGAGTGAGGTGAAGAGCCAAAATGAACTATTCTGGCAACAGGGCCACGTCATGACGCGCGGGTTCACGCCGCGACGCGGCGCAGGATTATGACCAAACGACGCCGCGACGCAGTGGACCATGTCGCGACGCGCGCAGTAAACATCATCGACGCCACGACGTGAGAATCCACGCCGCGACGCGACAGCTTCAAAATGACGCCGCGACGCGGAGAAATCCACGCCGCGACGCGACAGAGGGCTTCAAAATGACGCCGCGACGCGGAGAATTCCACGGTCAGCGACGCGACGCAGAGATGAAATTTTGACGTCGCAACGTGGGATCTCCACGTCGCGACGTGACAGAGAGTGTCTCGCAAGAAATTCTCAACACACCACTGTACCCCACTCTTCTCGAGAACCCACGTGTAAACTTCATTCCGCATCAACACGCCGTAAGACCCGCACCCACGCTCGGTCCCGCACTAAACCAACAAGCGTAAAACACCGACATCATGAACACAACTAGAAACCAAAATTGTCAGGCCAACCAATAGAACTTGAAACTACAAAATATAGAACACTCGGGTCGCTCCCAAGAAGCGCTATGTTTTAATGTCGTTAGCTCGACGACTTAACTTCACGTGATCAAGAACTCAAACTCTTGTGATCGTTGACTATACTTCTTCTCATACGCCAAAGGAATGACTCATTATCCGCAAGAAACTCGCCTCCATATGACGGCCTGCCGCTGGGTGGCGACCGGAATGTGCCTTCTCGTGATGTGAAACTTCTGCCCACCATGTGAAAATACCTTTGTTACCGTGAAAGGTCCGGACCATCGAGACTTCAATTTCCTGAAGCTTTTAGCTCAGAATTGAATAGAAGGACTTGTCGTCCTACTGTGAATTCTTTTCCTGGGTGATGCTTGCTGCGGCCAGCCGGGTCTTCCTTATAAATACGGCTCTCATATGCTTCGCTTCGAACTCAATCTTAGCCTAATGAGTTGAGAAGCCGTTTTCTCACTGCCCAAAGTACCGCCCATGTTTAGTCGTCGAGGGCCCAATAGCTCATGCTCCAATTCTACCGGAAGGTGGCACGCTTACCATAAACAAGTCTCGAACTGGGACATACCTAAAGGAGTTTTAAAATAAGCAGAGGCCCAGAGCGCATCGTCTATCTTTTAGACCAATCCTTCTCGGAGTTGTCGACCGTCTCTCGAGGATGTACTTGATTTCTCATTGATACCGCTGCCCGTTTGATCGCGGTGGTATGCAAGATGTACGATGACGCACCCCATAATTTCTTTGCAAAACCTCGTCTTATTACCTTATCAAGGTAAATGCGTACTCATTATCCTGGATTAAAGCTCGAGAGTTCCAAATGAGAATATATTGTCGCTGCCAGAATCGAGCTACAATCTCGCATCATCGTTCGTGTCGGGAATCGCTTCACCCACTTCGAGACATAAACATACCAACAAGACGTATAAATTGTTGTATGATGCGTGAAATGGTCCCATGAAATCGATCCCCATAAGTCGAACAACTCTACCTCCAAGATGTGATGCACGGGTGGCTCGTCTCTTCTCTAGAGATGCCCCATTCGCTGACATTTGTCACAAGCGGAAACGAATCACAGAGCATCTTTAAATAAGGAAGGCCAATAAAAACCCGATCAGAACCTCGCCGCCGCTCTCCGCCACCAAAGTGTCCACCACACGATGAAAGTGTGACAATGGTCTGCATCATCGAAGCATTTAATCTTCGGCACACATCTCCTTATCACCTGATCGCACAATACTCGTAGAATCGCTCTTCCCACAGAGCTTAAGGTGTGCGAAAACCTTTTCTTCTTCTCGATAGTTAAATTCGGGAATCACTTTTGGCCACCAAATAGTTCACATAACTGCAAACCAAGGAACGCCTTGCTCGTAATAGCAAAAAAGCCGTCCGAAATTCGCCATTCACCTAACATCATCCGCCCCTTCTAATATAGCGGTTCGCCACTAAATTCGCAGCCCTTCATTCTTGATTTCTACGTCGAACTCTTTGCAAATGTATGGACCCAATCGAATCAATACGGGTTTTGCATCTTTCGTCATCAAATACTTAATGGCCGAATGATCGCTGTGCACCACGACTTTGTCAAGAATCAAATACGTGGCCCGAATTTGTCGAAAGCAAAGACAATGGCCACAGCTCTTCTCGCAGTGGCATAATCTGGGCTTGAGCGTCATTCAAAGTCCCGCTTGCATAGTAAATCACCCGAAAGATTTTCTCTCGCTTTCGCTCTAGTACGCCCCAATCGTATAGTCGCCATCACACATCACCAAATGGAAAAGACCAATCCTGAGCTACAACAATAGGAGCGAGATCAACTTATCCTTCAATATGAAAGTATGTACGCATTGGAGTCAAATCTCGAATGGGATCCCCTCTGACTAACAAATTAGACAATGGTTTCAATCTATGAGAAACTTTGATAAAACCGCCTATAAAATCCAAGATGGTTTGTAGAAAAACTTCTGGACCTTTTATCAAGAAGGTGGAGGTAACTTCTCAATTGCTTCCACCTTCACTCTATCTACCTCTATCCTCTGCGATCCGGCGTCCATGATTAATACCTCTGCACTCATGAAATGGCACTTTTCCCAATCGGAAAATAAATCGTCTCTTCACATCCGCTAGTACAATTTCAAATTTGCTAGACAATTGTCAAATGAATTTCCATTAATGGTGAAATCATTCCATGAATATTTCAATCGCCTTTCCACCATGTCGGAGAATATGGCCATCATGCATCGCCGAAGGTACCTGCATTGCATACCCAGCGGCATCCGCCGAATGCGAATGTACCATATGACAAGTGAATGTTGTCTTCTCCCTCGATCTCGTGAGCTATGGCAATTTGATTGTAACCTAGAGTATCCTAGAAAGCAATAGTATTCATAACCTGCAATTGATCGAGCATCTGATCTAGAAACGACAAAGGAAAGTGATCTTTCGAAAGTGTACTTCGCTCACTCCGAGCATCGATACAAATTCTCCACCCAAGAATCGTTCTAGACTAAGCAAAGAAGATGTTGTTTTCTGCATCCCGATGACGCTTGTTCCTCCCTCTTCTACACTACCGAACTGGCCGATCCATGCACTGCCGTAAAATGGTAAATCACCCCGTTCACCATTTTAAACCTCTTCCCGACTACTTCCTTCTGTCGTTTGTTTAACTCTCACAAGGCCTAATCGGTTTGCGTCCATCTTCTAGTAAAATACGATGCATGCACATAGAAGACCGAATCCCTTTTAGATCAATAGAGACCATCCGGCGTATGTTTGTGGATCTCGAAGGACCTCAACAACTTTCTTCCCAAGGCGTCAAAAGATGGCCGAGATAATCACTGTAGCTGTGATTCCCACCCCAAGGTATGCATAATTTCTGAAATGACTAGGTAGAGGTTTTGCTCCATCTTCGTGCGGTTGCTCAATCGATGGGACCGGCGAACTCCTTCGCCTGCAGGTTCAAGTATTTTCGCCTATCAGGTCCGAAAGAGTCCATCCATTTAACATATTCTTCTCGCCTCACCGCATTCTCTGATTCATTCTCTACTAGGCTAGTCTCCAAAGGGTCAAGAAGACCAATTTGCTTAGACACTCATTGCCTCTACTATGCTCCGCCTATGAAGCAAGTATCACTTTCTCAATGGTGTCCCACCGCCTCGAAGACATTGAATTTTACTTCTTCTTCTCAGACTTTAGTTTCAAATACTCTCCGCACATCAATCATTGCCCCGTCAGCTTGCTAGAAAAGGCCCTCCCAAAATAATCGGTATTTCTTTATCTTCCTCCATGTCTAAAACTATGAAACTGAAAGATAAACTCTGTCAGAATTCTTTACAAAGACATCTCTATTATCCCTCTTGATGCTTCAAAGATCTCGTCCTCGCAGTCAAGCGTGACTGTATTTGACGGGCTTCTCCTAATCCCAAACGCTTAAAGATGGATATAAGATAAGATTAATGTCGGCACCCAAATCACACAACGCTCCCTCTCAAAAATAAAGATTTCCAATCGTGCAATTCCGGGATACAAACCGCCCGATCTGAAAGCCTGTGTAGCTTCCTCTAAGGATGACACCGCATTCTGCTAAGTTTAACGCCTCGAAGTCTCGCTAATCTTCTCTTTCCGAGACAAATGTCTTTCATGAACTTTACATAACCGGGCATTTGCGGCATCAAGAAATGAATGTTTATATGCGCCTGAAACATCCATGAACTGAATTGCTTATCCAAATTTTTATGTTTCGAGACGCTAGGTAAGGGACCCAGATACCGCCCTTACCACTCAGGAAACTCGCTTAACTGCTTCTCCCGCGGATCGCTCTTCGACCGCATCATCTTCCGTTCGGGCCGCGATCTCCTCAATACTTAACTGCCTCTACGATCGGGGTCACACTTAGGATTCCACTCCTCTCCCACTTCGATGGACTTAACGTGCTCATTCCCATCTCTTCGGGTTTACCTCCGAAGGTTCCCAAGAAGAACCCTATTGCCTTCTGCAGTTAGGTGCTCGCTTACTCGGGGCCCATTTGCGGTCCCAAACCCTTACCAAGCCGCTACTGTTTAACTGGGTTGCTTCACGCATGTTCGCCTTAGTCTCATTCATAAACGCCGGAATGCTAAGTTAACATCTCGTGCTGCTGTGAGCTTGCTCTAAACTGTACTCTCTTTCAGTAAGTGGCTCATTATTCCTGGCTTGACGGCATATCGCTCGCTATTACGCCATCCATACCCTTGATTGTCTTTGGATTATCTCTCGGGGCTCCGATTGTTACGTCACCCTTGTCCCCGATTCGATTCGTAGCCGCACCCCATACTGGCCCCTCGTGATTGATTCCGACAAAACCCGATACGTACCGGGCTCGCCTTCCACCGTAGGTTTTTCCGACCGACATTCCACACTACTATGCCGCCCCTCCACGTAATTCACACAATTCCCATGGAGTGGTCTCGATAGCATGTGCTGTTCCCGTCGCCTATTTAGTCAAGAATGCCCGGAGCCACATGATTTACCGGGATTGTCGAGACTTCATCATTCCAGGCCACCCACCGTGTTTATCGCGTAAATTCCTTCTGTGCCACTGACAGTGTTGGTCGCAGATCTTCCAATATCTTCATACGCCCGTCCGTGGTTTTCTTCATCAATGATCCTCCACCGAGGCATCTATCATCGCTCAAGTTGTATTTCTCGCACTATCAGAAGGTGGACTTGCATCCATCCGGTTAGCCTGCAGATACACTTCCTCAATAATTCAT
Source organism: Tetrastigma voinierianum (assembly GCA_016808115.1). NCBI lineage: Eukaryota > Viridiplantae > Streptophyta > Magnoliopsida > Vitales > Vitaceae > Tetrastigma > Tetrastigma voinierianum. Next base: position 197,048 of record JAEQBH010000645.1, on the reverse strand, counting down.
GGAACCCGTCCCATGCCCTCGCCAGTTCTCCCCAGCTGACCAAACGTATTGACTTACAAGCTGTGCACCCTCGAAGGTGGAAAGAACTCGTCGTAAAACTTTCGTACTCAACCTCGCTCCATGTAGTAAATGGAGTCCGGTGGCCGATCAACACCAATGCTCGCTCTATCCCGAGCGAAGCTCGGGAATAACCGTAATCTGTGGCTTTCGCAACTCCGTTGTACTTGATGGTATCGCAAACTTCGAGGTTAGTCAAATGCATGTTCTCGATTCTTTTGGGTAGTCCATGGAACAATATGTTCAAGCATCCAGATCGGATCGACTTCAATTCGGAAATTGTTCGCTTGAATCTGCGGGCCGTCCTGACGCCGTTCGAACAACTCGCCGTGGTAAAACAAACTCATCTTAATAGCATGTAAGGATCGCCCTCGTTGTATAAAGGCCCGGGCGCTGATTCCTATTTCGCTTCGCGGGTTCAGCTTTGTTCAACGCCAAAATCTGCTCTTCGTTTTCCATGACTATTGAAGTTCTAACTGCTTCCTCGCTCTCTCGTTTCCTACGCAACTGCGCGTAGTCTTTCCGCTCAGATCACACCTGTTGATTAATTCGATTTTGTCGCATGTACTCACTGAACTCCAGATCGCAATAACACACAAACTAACAAAACCCACCACAAGACTTGTAAAAATAACAAAAGTAAAGAAAATCTGTAATACTATCTATGTGCTCACTTCTATATCAATTTAAACCTTTCCCAAGAACTAAGACTAAAACTCGACAGCCGAAACGCGTGTGTATAATGAATGCCTATGTGCGCAAGTGCACGCTGTGAAACCCAAGTAATATAGTGTACTTAATGTACCATATTCATCCACAGGAAAGGTGAATCACCACAGAGGTCTCCGCTGCATTAATATTCAATAATTGATTCTGTGGTAAATTTAAGTAAGGAAACTTCAACTACTATTGATTCTGAATTAATGGTGTCGCGCCAGTAATAAATCTCCCCTATCACGCTCAATGGATTACCTTCTAAAGGCATCAGACCAACATATTTGTAATATGTCAATGGCGAGGTGATCTTAGTTTCACTAGATATCCTCTCCTCGAGGTATATCCGCCTTATCTCATGAATAGAATCGAGTATATCTCTATCTCGACCCCAGATTCCTAAATGCTTAAATGTTCTAACCTCAAATGCCACCTTCAAAGTTCCTGAATATCTCTTATTGAACCGAATCGGCAAAGGCTACTCTACCCAGATCCCTGAATACCTTCATCTCTCGAATCTCGGATCTCCAGTGCGGGGATTATGCTAACATCGCCAAACATTAACATATAATTGAATGCTATGATAGCAGGGATGCGACAAATTAATAACAACTCGAATAACATGAAAGATCAAACTTTAATCCATTGTACATGACAGGGTTTGATGTAACCTGGGGAAAGAGATCTAGAACATTTAAGAAAAGATGAAATCATGAATAAAGAAAACATTGTTCTAAAATCCGAAAATATCCGAAAAATGAAAAGCGTTACAATTCCCGGGCACTTCCTCGAAGTCAGTGTCACTCTGCTCTCGAAACCTGTGCCTCCGTTCGTACGCCTCCCGATCATCCTCAATTCTGAGCCCTAATTTGCTTTTAATGATGAGGGCAGATCTCGAGCTGACGTCGCGACGTGGAGACGTCGCGACGTGGGGAAGTCACGACGTGGACGTCGCACGCTGACGCCGCGCGCACGCCGCGACGTGATTGTGCAATTTCCATCGCCTTGTTCCCATTTGCTCCAAAATCCGCCTGCTGTCTCTTCACCCCAATGCTCCCGCATTCACCAAAGACATCAACTCAGTATTCTAGTCACAAAAATTATAAAAATACTCTAAAATAAACAGGAAAATGGACGACTGACGCGAGCATAATATGAGTGTTTTAGGCACTCATCAGTCATCCACTAACAAAAAAAACGACCTCAATGGTCTCATCAAAAATATCAATAAGGTTTCATCAAAAGCAAAATTTATCCAACTCAACTATTCAAAATTTATCGATTCAACCAAATAATTAACCCAATAACCAAGTTAATTCACCATGGAGCAATCTAGAAAAATTAGGACTCTCATTCACCAAACAAACAAAATAATAATCCATTACATGTTTCAAATAGAATCCAAGGGTCAAGAAAATGCCCCAAATTCTCCCGTCTACCTCGAAAAGGAGGAAATCAACTAGGGTGAGATAAATCTCGTGAGTAAAATATATCACCATACTCTGTGAGGCTAGGTACTCAAGACCGCCACAAGGATGGTTATGCTCAATCAATCAATCACCGTACATAGGTTGGTGCAACAAGAAGGCAATATGAACAACAATAAATGATTTTTAGAGGCTTCCAAGTTCACGTAAATATAGCTTACCATTCAGAACTGCATTCCTTTACCTTATACCGAACTGCATACATTCCAACCAAAGATCCGTGAGGAATGGGCCTGCCCACGCCAGAGCTCTTACTCACCTCCTCTAGGAAGGCATCAGCTTTACCGCACCCGTAGGGTACCATAAAGTACATAGCCCGATGACCTCCCCATCGCTTAGGTTTTCCGTGATTCATACCATCAATGACATTAACGACATGTTATAGCCGACCGTACTTTAGCATGCAAATAAAGAGATAACACTACAAATACAATAAGAGCTAGCTGACCGTGTCAGCGATGAATATTCACAGACACGTGACTTGTGGCATATGACAAATTCAATCCAATGAATGCTCAAGAATAAGGGTCTTAATCATAGTCAATTACTACGATCAAGTCAAACAATGAAAAACACCGCTATACATTTCGAAGGTGCAAGTACGATGATATAAATTTACTCACCTCCCTATTAGTCCAGGCTCAACTAGGCTATTCACCCTGAACGTGTGAGCCTTCCCAACTTCGCTTGTTATGGCCCAATATTCATGCAAGAAAAGAAATATAAAGATAACGTCAAATCATAACGAGCCATACCTATGTTCACTACCAATTAGGCCGCTTACCCGCTTCTATTTAATCGCCTAACTTGAGCTTTTTAAATAATTTTTAAAACTTCTTTACTTTCCTTACCTTCAACATTCTGCCTTTTAACATCTAAATACCCAAAATTATAATTTTAATATTCAATTCCACAACTAATTTCTTATATCTAATGTTTAATCAATAAACTCGTTTTTTTTTTTTTTGGCAGATTGCGCATGAGTTAGTATTTTGCCTATATCTTTCTCTACCGACGTCGAAAAGCCCTGAAACCAGTGGAAAAATTTCACTAACATCCATATCTTTCCAATGATGTCAAATTGGCCCTAAAATTCGTCCATTAGGTCCTCCTATGATTCTGTCCAAGTCGACCTTCAAACAGAAATTCACATTCAATCGATCCAACCCTTAATTCCACTAATTACCACCTCAATTCATTCTAAATACATTTTCCCCAAATTTTAAACATACTAGACCTAATTCATACCTCTTAGGTCACATTCTATAGATTCAAAATGCAATTGCAACCTAGCATACACATTAGAACAATTAATTCATTCCAAACAGCCCTAATTGACCATCCAAACAACAACCATTTATCAATCAGCCCCTTTCCTCCAATACAGACCATGTAAAAACTAAAAATTAAAACCATGGCGCTTTAATATACCTTCAGAATTCTCCTGAATCATGAAAAATCACAGGTTGATTCAAAGGGAATTGGTTGCAACAAAATTTTTCTTCCTTCCCCAAATTTGCTCATACGAATGGAGAACCTAGGTTCTTCAATTTTTCTTTGTTTTCTGCCTGATTTTCTGAGGCGCACATTTTAAAATTAATTCAATATTGAACTTAACTCTGTGGTTTTTCTTGAATTTTTAAGGCCCTGGGAATTTTTAAAAATGTCTCTTTTGGCCCTTGGTCAACAAACCCTGCTTGACTTTTCCCTACCCGCTTCACTGTCTGCTATTTTTATCATTTTTTTTTTATTCATGTATTTTCATAATTATTTTTAAATATATATTTAATCTAATTTTCTTCATAAAAATTCCTATAATTTATTTCATTCATTGGGTATTTTTAAAAATTCTATTTTCGTCAATTGCTCAGAATTTGACCTTACTGGGTATATTTTCCTAAAATTCCATTTAATTGAGAAATAATTCCTAAAAATTATTATAAATTCATGATGGACCTTAAAACACCTAAAACTTAAATTCCATGAAAAAAAATCATTTAAAAAAATGTTTGGGGTGTTACAATTGGCAGGAATGATGTAAAAATAGAGAAAATACCCACTGATCAGAATATTGCTGATCCCTTAACTAAGCCACTTCCCTAAAAGAAGTACGAATCACACGTTCTAGCCTATGGTATGAGATACAAGGGCGATTGGCTTTAGTGCAAGTGGGAGTTTGTTAGAGAAGTGCTCTAAAGGGAATCGCCATTAGCACTTATTGTACGCGCAACATATTATTTAATATGAAAGGCTTCTTCGTTAATTTGATATTCATACATTGAATTGATAACATATCTTTAATCGAATTAATGAAGTCCATGATACATAACATAGCATGAAGGAAATCATGATGGGATCATGATAATAAGATTCCTATCATGTGCAATTATGTCTGTGTCTAAATTATCCCTAGTCATAGGATCAACAAGATCGACATTGCTGGACTGACAGACGTTACATGTCATACTGATCGATCAAGTAGTAGATCTTATAAACTGTGATCAAGAGTTTATCAGAGTTGGCATGTGGATGCTTGCTAAGAGTAGCTAAGTACATCGAAGATCTAATATGAGACAATCATATGGATCATCTATTTCAATGTAGATGATTGTCTCATCATAGCAATGGTGCAAGTATCCTTAGACTTGAGGTGCTCAAGGATATCTCGACGCGATTTGTACTTTGACCTTAATCCACGCCGCTTCCAGCCTTTACCGGATGAGGATCGTATAGCTTGGAGGTGTTCCTGAGGTAATTGAGTAGCCAACAAAGGATTCGGCCACTCCCAATAAAGGAGAGTATACCTAAGGCCTCATTTTAATCACACTCAGAATCTCCGCGCAGTGAAATGTTCCAGGAGGTCTTCATGCATAAAGGCTGGAGCGATGAATCTGGGGACAAGATAACATCACTCATAGGTGTGGCATAGCCATTCCAGTTGGGAGCTACACAATCTGTCCATGCCCGAACCAAGCAGGGTATAGCTCTGGTGAAAGGATCTAATCTGCACGGCATTTGCTCATGGAAGGGCATGCACTGCACTGACTGACTCTCCGGGTCAATCGGGGTTGGTGATGTGTCAGTTAGATACCAATCTTGACTTGCTTAATTCAATAGCTGAATCGCTACCAACATAACCGAATCCCACCCGGGCCACAATTTAAAGAGCTGGTCAGATATTAAATGCATTCACGATCCAAATATGAGGAGCACTATGAATGAAATGTCACGGAATTAGTGGAATCCCGGGTTCGAAAGCCATCACTTAAAGAGATAATAGGTTTGGGCTTGTACCTCGGCTTTAGGTCGTGTGGGAACTCACCATAACGCATAGGGATGCGTGTTTCCTATCATCACTTAGAGTGAGGGGCATTTTCGTCATTAGACATGATGGGGGGGTTTTCCTATAAATAGAATGCTATGGAAACCCTAATTAGATGATGCTCCTTTTGAGAGAAAAGAGAGTTCATGAGAAAAGAAGCAAAGTGTGTTCTCACATCTCCAAAGAAAGTGTTCTAGAGATTGAGAGACCTCGAAGCCTTGTTTCCTCTTCTGGACGGATCTGGCTAGCACCCGACCATAAGTAGACCGTTGCCTTGGAGGTTGTCGGCTTCACTCTTCTCGCGGTGGATACCGTTAGAGCAACCTAGGACTTGGCCCGTCTTGGCCTAAAGCTGCCCCGACCACTAGCTCTGATTCTCAAACCGACACAAGGTAATCCTTCACACCCTTCTTTGGGTTATAACCGGTTTCATGCTACTCGGGGGTCCTCGATGGGCTACTTTTATCAGGATTTTTTTGTATTTCCTGCTACTGGCAAGTTAAGCTCTAATGAAACCTCCTTCAGCTTAAGACCCCGTAAATCAAGGATAAATGAGGGGTGATTCAAATGAGCTAAATCAATTTGGCTAAAAATGCCGTGAATTTGTGTTATGTGGTTGAGGGCCTTAGAGAATGAATTTTAAATTCAAAATTTAAAGAGATGTAATTGGATATATAAAGGACTGATCTATAAGTTTACAATTTTGAAGACCGCTTGAATAATTTTGCAATAGTTCGTAGAGTACTGAAGTGGAGAAAAAATTGCCAAAATGAGTGGTTTTTTTAGGCTATGCTCAAGGGATAATTTGTTCATTCGCTTCATATATAAATGTTGTGTGACTCCTAATGTGACTTCATGCGGTGAAGCTCTGCTAAACTAACTAGCTTCACATAGTCGCTTGTAAGCCTACTTGCACGACATTTAGATTTACTAATGTTTCGCCATATTCTCTTGAGTGTGTAGGGTAGAAGCAAAGACGGAGAATTAATGAAGTCGTGCTCAAGTTTGTAATCGGAAATGTGAGTGTTCTAAACTTATTTTTTTTAATTACTAGTGTATTATTTATAAATCGTTTTACACTGATATGTAATGATTTTATAGTATTAAACCATATTTCAAGCAAGCAAGCAATGGTTTTGATTTTAAACCATATTTGAAAAGCAAGCAAGAAATGGTTTTAAAGTATTAAACCATATTTGAAAAGCAATCAAGAAATTGTTTGATTGTAAACCATATTTGAAAAGCAAGCAAGCAATGGTTTTGATTTGTAAAACCATATTTCAAAGAGCAAGCAAGCAAGCAATGTTTCGATTGATTTATAAAACCATATTTCAAAGAGCAAGCAAGCAAGCAATGGTTTTGATTTGTAAAATCGTGAGTGTGGTTTATAAATGTGCCTTAAGAAACCCTTGTCAAGCAAGCATACCGATCGGTTATAACGTGATGTGCACGTGAATAGGGACATCATTTCATGCATTTTAGATTTGCCTAGTGGCAACTTAGTCTGGCATCATGGCATATTAAAGGGACTGTGGCATGTATTGAGTATATAGGTTACAAGCTAACAGGTTTGTGCAGTAATAGATCAAAACTTCCATCATATTTACCGAAAAGGTGATGTGGGCCAAGGCCCTTCAATCAGGTGATATGGACCTAGATCCTTTTCCACTTACAATAAGCCTGTGCCCTGTGGTTACTAGTACAACAAGCAAGAAAGGCCTCCAGTGGTTGATCTTTATTCATAAGCATTTTTCATACAGTTTAAAATCAACCACTGGTAAGCAAGCAAACATTTTATGAAAAGTTTTTAGAAACTTTCAAAGCAAGCAAGCAAGTAATTTTATGAAAAATTTTTAGAAACTTGTACAAAAGAAAAATAAGCAAGTAGTTTCTAAAAGTTTTTAAAACTTTCAAAGCAAGCAAACAAGTAGTTTTATGAAAAGTTTTAGAAACTTTTAAAGCAAGCAAGCAAGCATAGTATGAAAAGTTTTTAGAAACTTTCAAAGCAAGCAAGTAATTTTATGAAAAATTTTAGAAACTTTTAAAGCAAAGTAAGTAAGAAGTTATGAAAAGTTTTATAAACTTTTATAAATTTCAAGCAAGCAAGGTTTCGAAAATGTCTCTGTAAAATATAGTTTTATAGTTTTAGATATTTTCTTAAAAAGTACATTTTATGCAAAGACACTCTCACTCTAGAGTCGTTAGCCAATATTTTCCTGCTTTAAAACTATTTTCCAGTAATGTACGCTTGACAAATGGAGCATTTTAGTATTCTCCCCGACTTCTAGTGATATCAGATAATAAATTTGTGTAAGGAAATACTTTGAATTTGTACGCTTGATATATGTATGTACATAGTTTTGTTTTCAGGAAAATATGATGAGCTTCGAAGCTCTTTTGAAAGAGTGTGTTGGGTGCCATATTTTGAAAAGTGTAAACTGTAGATACAGGTTTTGGGATATGTCCCCAGATGTAGCTATGTCACGAAATTTTATAAAATCACAAGTTTAGAAAAGAAAAATTTTTATACGGGTTTTTAGCAAGCAACACGACTTCGCTTCACAAGATTCTCTAATTGTCAGCGAACTACCGGGGGTTTCAGGGGCGGCCATTGACCCGCCGCTAGGGGTGGGGTGCATAACCCAACCCGCGCCCATCAAGTCCCAAGTAATCGTGATACCTCCAACTTGTATCGACACTAAGCCATAATTTTAGCATCCAACATCGAGCCATACCAAGTCATGGATGCTCTTACACCTTATGACTGCACCTGGCCCAAGTCCCCTGCCCTAGGTATTCGTGAAGATACCTAAGCCTCGATACCAAGCCGTGAAGTCGTATCGTGATCTAAACTTATGGATACCAAACCCAAGCCCCTGTAATCGCTTACCTAAGCTCCGATAATTAAGTCGCGGACGCCCATTCTCGGGGTCCCACACCACCACAACCCGTGAATACCCGTGTCTCATGTCATGAGACCCATACGTGAGTAAAAATGGCCACATTGGCCTACATGTCATACTCACCAAAATATCATCAACTATATTACCATAGTTTTCAAGAGTTATACATCACTCTTAATACAACATGTTTCAAAATTAAGAATTCTAATACATGTTTTACAAAAATAATTAATCAAAGCCACATATCGGTTTTCTTCTCAAAAGCGGCCTCTAATGAGCGTTGTCTTCCCGAACACTCCCTGTACCTAAAATAATGTTCCCTCGACAGGGTGAGCAATAATACATAATAGTGATAATCTCATACATGGTTTACTCCCCACCTAAGTGCATATGTAATGACAACCATACACATTCAAACAAATACATGATCCTACTTGAATGTCTACATGATATGGATGAGAATGTGACTCACCCTTTTCCACTTCTCGAGCTCCTCACGACTTCACGGTTTGCCAAGAGTGAGAAAACACCGCTTTCAAAACAAAAGATTTTGTTTCGAAACATACTACCGAAGCTCAAAGAAATCTATCGGGATAACCCTCCGAGGTGAATCACGGGTAATCCTCCGAAACAAATATGAGTCCGCCTCCGAGATGAACTGGACAACTCTTCTGCTGTACTATTCAAAATCTTCCTTGAAATTCCTTTCGCAACCATTTTCATTTTTCTTTCATGTCATGCACTCACAACTATTGATCTAGATTGCCTCAGTGCATATGAAATGCATTATGCCATTTTCATTCAACACATGCCAATATATCATCATGCATATATCGACAAAATTCACATACATACCACATGTTATTTATTCATGGCAATAACATCAAAATTAACTCACATGGGCTAATTAACAATCCACTCTTCAATGGCTCACACAATTATATTTCATATAATTCAAATATCATATAATACATTTAATTCCATGATTAATATATTATTTTCCACAATTCAACCCATTCATTTTAAGCAAATTTATAAATAATACATGGATATTTTCGTCCATCACTAAGTCTGGACTGCTTTTAATAAAATCAAAAGCAGGGGTGTGTGGACTGTTCATGGACAGCCGCCTCATCAACATCGGTTCCACTTCCTTGAACCAATTGTGGCCATTTTGGCCTACAACAATTAAAAAAACACAATTTAATAACACATTAATTATAACACAAGCTGATACCACAAACTGGGTGGACTGGTCCAAACGTGTCCCTAATTTCTCACATTTCAACCTAAATTTTGGGACCGACCAAATGGCCACTCACGGTCTCATACCAACCAAATCATTAACAATGCTCTTAAAAAATGATTAAATCAAGTAGGAGAAAACCTCTACCTTCCGGAGTTTGTCAAAACTCCCTAAAACCGGTGCCCACGCGGTACTCTCTCGCTTCGAGAACTTGCTTCGTCGCGGAACTAATCTGGCCCACCGCCGAATTCTAGAGAGAAGTCGACACTCTCTCTCTAAAACCTCCATTTTCCAAACTGCTCTCCCTTTCCCCACTGCACGTACCAGGCCAAATGGAGAAGAGATGTCTTCTTTGTTCTACTTGCTACTGCAAGCCATCATTGGTCTTTTTTTTTTTTTTTTTTCATTGGATTTCCTTATCCACCCACTTTGGATTTCCATCCAATTAGGAGGTGCCACATGTCCACATGGGCCCCACTTAGCTTTCCTTGTTTGACTAAATCTGCACCTGACACATGGCACATTGTGAGCCACTCAAAATGTGACAAGTGTCCCGCATTACGCTTGGTGCCTCGAAAACATGCAAATTCGACTGTCTCGGAATTCAACGAAATTCGACGCGGTAGCTAGATTTCGTGAGACGATTCCAACGGTGAAGTCCGTTTCGTCATTCGAGATCTAGAAAAATTCCAGATTTTGACCGAAATTACCATTTTATAGAAAATTAGGATTTTCTCGGGGTTTCACACAATCTACATTTAAGAGCATCTCTAGCAGTTGAGCAAAAGCAAATTTATAGATGTTCACTTGAAAAAAACCTTCTTCAGCAGTAGAGCAATCCTTCAAGTAAAAAAATTTCTAGTGAACAGTTGTCATCAATATTTGAGCAAATATTGTTGGAAACTATTCACCAGCAATCTTGGATAGAAGGATGAAAAATTCCATTTTGCCTTCAGCAATATGACCGTTGGAGAAGTGTTTCAAGGCATTTTCTGTGACGCCCCAAACCCGAGGTGTCCGTTGACTACCCGTCAACCCGCAGAAATCTACATGTCTCATGTCATGAGACCCATACATGTGCAAAAATGGCCACTTAGGCCTACAAATCCTACTCAATAATGTATATTTTATACAAAATGATTTGTTTACAATTGTATTTAATTGCAATTTATACATAATAAAATGGGTCAATTGCCCCAAATTTTACAAAATACAAGATAAGGCCATCTTGGCCGTTTCTTCGCTTCTTTCTAAGGTCCTGATGTGTCCATCCCTACATCTTCTCAGACTAAAAATATATTCCTACGACAGAGAGGTGAGCAAAGACCAGTAGTGGAATTTCCCTACTTGGGTTACTCCCCACCTAAGTGCAATGCAATGGCACACAAAACATCCAACACATACTAATATATCACTCATGCATATATTAACAAAATTAATTCCATACAACATGCTATCTATTTTGCAATACAACATAAACTTAGCCTCATGGGCTATATGACAACCTAAGAATTCCATCTCGAACCGCCCACAAATCACAAATACGTTATTTTCTCATGGCAATAACACAATACCACCCAAATTCATGTAATCACGCAACAAATCCGCTGACTCGTCCAAACACTCTAGGGATTTCTTCACTCGGTCCAAATCTTTTGGAATCGAAACCCACGGCCATCCAGACCTCAATAAATCCCCATCCATTACAAGGCCCTTAAACGAAAAGTAAAGCAAGTAGGAGAAAAACCTCATCTTCCGAGTCATCAAACTCCCAACTGCACCCACGCGTAGTCCTGCCGTGGGGAGCAACTTTGCCCTTGCCCTCGCTGAACCGACTGGCCTGACGTCGGGGAATTTTAGAGAGAAGGTAGAGCTCTCTCCCTAAAAAAATCCCACATTTTCTCCTTCCTCTTTCCTACAGTTCTCCCCTTTCCTCCTCCCCAAACCGCCTTGGGAGACTTGGCCGAAGAGGACTTGTCCTCCATGCCAAGTGTCCCGCCTTCTCATTGGACACCTTAGACTCCCTATCAACTTATCCATCTAACTTGGATTCCACCAATGGCATGCTGATGCCATGTGTCAGCATATGAGCCCCACTTGAGCTCGTAATGCGTTTGACTCTCCCCAGCTTGACACGCGTGGCTCGGGGCCACACATAAAGTGCCAAGTGTCCCGCGACTTCACGTGCCTCGAAACGGAAATTCCGATTGTCTCGAATTCGACGAAATTCGACGTAGTAGCTAGATTTCGCGATTCCAACGGTAAAGTCCGTTTCGTCATCCGAGATCTAGAAAAATTCTGGATTTTGACCGAAATTACCATTTTATCCTTCCTTAGGAAATATGGATTTTCCGGGGTCTCACATTTTCTCAGCACTTTCTCGACAACCAAACACGAAAATCAATATAAAAAAAATATTCTGCAAACGCACACAATCCACTATTTACCACAAACAATCCAGTAGTGATATTATTGCATGAATAAAAAAATTGTGTAAAAAAAATTGGGTTTTTTATTGTGTACTCCATAATCGATGCCATTGCCGACCTGGGAATGGCATGGACAATCAATGTATTTATCTGGTATTTTTAATTAAATATTTATTTATATTTATATTTATATTTTTAATAAAATTATATGTATGAAGTGATATAAATGAATGAAGGGTATATGATGTAATTATTAAGGAAGAGAAATGGTAAAATTAGAATAGATTTATAATAGCTAAATCTTTAGATGGTCACTGTTGGAGCTCATACCCTTTTAATTTTAAGCTAACTGTGTTGTTGAGCAAAATATAGCTTTAGATGAGAATTTTGTTAATCAATAAAATGTTCTAACAAATGAAAACTTTTGAAAAAAAACACAGGAGATGAAGAATTTAGTTGTGGGTACAAAGAATAAAAAATATGATAAAAAAAATATGAATAAAACGAAAGCAGTTATGAAGTTAATTTATAATTGAAGTATAAAAGATGGGATTCTTTTCAAAAAAAAAAAAAGTATAAAAAATGGGATAAAAGTACGGGCTATATGATATAAACAAGGTACAAATGATATGGACATGGAATAAAATAGATATGTTGAATACAAGTAAGTTACCAACAAATATGATTTTGTAAGAAAAATACAAAATGAACAAGACATGAAAAACAAATGATAAAATCCATTAAATATCAGTGAGGTATGAATGATGTGATTAAAGTTAAGTGTGAAAAATATGGTCAAAGTAGAAAGAGAATGACTAAGATATGAAATGAAATCTGTATATGATCAAAAGAAAAAGAAAAAGAGAAAAAAAATTGATGGAGAGAGAGAGAGAGCTTCCCCTAACTTTACACGCATCACTTTCCCGAAAGTCACAGGAAGCCATCTGACTTCCCAAATTGTTCTGCCAGGTTTGCTCTCTCACCATCTTCTAGAGAAATCAAAAGCCTCTATTATACTGTCTTGCAGTTTTGGGGGTAGAAACCGAAAATGGCTTCCAGAAGCTTCTTTAGAGCCTCTTCTTCTTCTTCTTCTCTTCTTCTACTCCCTTCCATCGCTTTTATGATGTTTCTTGAGCTTTATGAGAAGACACCCGCTTATAATTTCACTCCGATCACCTCTACCAAGCTTCTGTTGTCAGATGATTCGTACCTTCAGAGACGATAATAAACTCAGGAGAGGAGAAGCGATTGCTCTTGAACTCTTGAATGCCATAGAAGAATCAAGGTCTTCCATAATCGTTTTCTCTGAAAACTATGCTCATTCCAGATGGTGCCTTTGCCGGTCATGAAGAAAACTGGAAAGACAAGGTGGGAAGGTGGAGGATGGAATCAGGCAGTCTTTCTGGATGGCATCTATAAGATGGGTAAGTTTTCTTTAAATTAATTTGATTTCTTTTCAAACTATGTTTAAGCATAGGAATGAATAGTTTACCATTTACACAGTCATGAAATTGTGATTGAAATATTGATTTTGATGACAAAGCATAGGAGCTTTATTTTGATTTTCTTTCTAACTATTTTTACGTATAGGAATGTAACACAGAAATTACATTGAATCCATGATCTCAGACCAACTTTTTAATCCATACTCATCAAAGTATTGAAGAAAAAAAAATACTTTGATGAGAAAAAAACATGGAAAGGGTTAGATTTGTTAATATTGGGTTATTTGTGGTTTTTTTACCCAAACAAGCTAGACTTACATGAGGTCTTTAACATAGAATAATTTGATTAAAAGATCCATTGAAAACTATACAAAAAAAATTATACAAAAAAAGTAGAAAATTTAAAATTATTTTGTTCAAGAAATTGGTAGATTTATGATATAATCGGTGATATGCAATAATAATATTTAATAATATTTGGAATTTAAAATTAAATAGTATAAAGGTTTATCTAATTGCAATGTATTTAATAAGATAAATAAGATAATTTATATTTATATATAAGAATTAAAATGAATTGTTTTAAAAAAATTATTTTAAGTATATATTTACACTTATTTTTCATTATTTCATTTATGCTATAAGTATAATAGTATATTCATGGTAGATAAATATCTATAATTTTATTTTATACCATTTCTAGTATTGCCTTTTATATCATTTATTTAAATTTTTTTCTCAACATTTTTAGGAGTATGGGTTAATTTCCACCTCACCAATATTTTCATATTTATATATAATAAAAACAGTTACAAAAGAATTGAAATTTTAAAACTATTATAATTAAAAGAAAAATCCATAAATACAGTGTAAAATTGAAAAAATAATTATAATTTTTTTGTCACATCATGATCATATTTATCATAGAACTTTGGTGAGAAGATTTCATATTTATGATATAATAATGACTTTTGGAACAAATTGTTGTCTACTATAATGTCTATAATAACAATCCTTGATTTAAAAGATTGTTTATAACAGTTCTTTTATAAAAGATTGTAACAAAGTTCATCACTAAGCATTTATATATAAATAATAATTTTGTTGACAACTATTTAGTGTTACAATTACAGTTGGTAACTAATTACATATCAATGGTAGACAATCAATTTGTGACATAGTAATTGTGTTAAAAAGTTACAATGTTTAAGTCTATTGTAGAAATAAATATAGAATTTTCTTGTAATATTTATTTTTATTTAAAAACACTTTTTAGATTATTAAAGCCTTTTAAAAGTATTCTTAGAAATTTGAATGCTTGTAACATGTTTCTATTTGAAAGGCTTTTAATGAGAGTTCTTTTTAAAATATTTTAAAGAGAATTAATAGTGGGTTTTTAATAAATATTATAAATGATGTTTCAACTTTTCATATGTGTTTTCTAGATTTTATCAAAAATTTGAATTTATTTTTTAAAAAACACTTTATTATTTATTTATTTATTTTCCACAAAATACTCTTTGTATTCCTAAACAAACTCCAATTACATGGGGTCTTTAACTTATTAAAGGGATACACTTGTTAACATATTAGAGCAAAGAGATACACTTGTCTGGTTAAAATTAGAAGAAAAAATGTTTTGGTTTTAGGATTTGAAGTATAAATTGGGTTTTTTAAAGTACATCATCCTGACAATCGGATGATTAATTTGGAAGAAGAAGTATTCTATTTATTTGGATGATATCTATATTTCAAGGGCAATTTAAGTTTCTTTCACTTTTCATTACTAGTGGGTTTTATTTGAAAATAATAATACTAACAATAATAATAATAATAATAATATTATTATTATTATTATTGTCACCGTTATTGTTATTATTGTTATTATAATTATTGTTGTTGTTTGCTACTTTTTTTAATACTAATTTATTTACACACTAAAGGATAAATTTTGTTTAAATAATCATATGCAAAGTAACAGTGAAGTTAATAATTATTAATATCTATTAATATGCATGCTTCAAAATTTTTAATTCACTAATCTCTTGCATATCAGTAGACAACATAAACAAATTGTAATTAATGGCCCAGTTTTATGAATTAGCTAAATTTATTCTAAAAACAGTTTGATTAATCATGTAACAAGTGATAATAACAAAATTATTTAACTAATTCTATTCAAGAACAATTTGATCAAATAATTTGATTAATTATGTAACAAAAATACCGAATTATTTAAGATTAATGAGTTATATTGCAAGTAACAATGAGCAATATCATCAACAAAATTTGAAAATAAATTCTATGGAACTTTCATAGATTAATGCAAAATATTAAAAAAAATTTCTAGATATTCAACTTGCCAAAGAATTTATGTTTGATAAAGGAAATCAACTCAAAATAAAAACAAATGAATAATTTGTTTATAACCCTATAATATTTATCATGCAAATGAATAATAAGGAAATGATGTAGCAGGAATTAATAAGTTTTGAAGCTTGAGGAATTGAAAATGGGGTTTAAATTAAAATATTCTTATATTCCAAGGTTGAGTACCACATCTACGAATGAGATGCATTACAATATTTAAAATGAAATTCACATAATAAAAATATTTTCCCCTACAAGCTTCTTCTAATAGCCATGAGCTATTAAAGCGTACTTGATAGATCCATAAATGATAAAATAATTTCTTGATTCATAATCATGTTTTAATTTTCATTCTAATGTATAATTGATTCAAAGAAAAATGTCATAAAAATGTAAATGAATTAATATATTTGACATATTCTATTTTACAATAATCTATTTGTCATAGGAATGTCAAATCTAATGTGTTTTATTTAGTATTATTGCTCATTGCTCAACTTCTTGTGCTTTTATAATTGGCAGGTACGAGTCCAATTATTTTAATGAAATAATTGGTGGTATATTCTGTCAATTGAATTGTCAGATATTTGATATTGATGCCAATTTAGTTGGTATAGATTCCTGTCCAAAAGACTTGCATTTGCTATTACGTATGGAATCAAATGATGTTCGTATTGTTGGGATATATGGACTTGGTGGGATGGGTAAGACAACCATCGCAAAAGCTATATATAATAAACTTTCTTGCGAATTTGAATATATGAGCTTCTTGGAAAATATTAGCAATACCGAAGGTTTATGTCACTTACAATCTCAACTTCTTAGTGATATTCAAAGGGAAGAGGGAAGTCAAAACATAAAGAAAGTACGGTCATGGAGCACGTTTGATAAAGACCTTTCTCTCATTTAATAGAGTTTTTATTGTTCTTGATGATGTTGATGATCAAAATCAATTGGAATATTTGTTTGGAAGTCGTGAATGGCTTGGCAAAGGAAGTAGAGTCATCATAACAACTAGAGATAAACAAACGCTTGTTAACTATACAAGAAGTGGATGACTTATATGAGGTTACAGGATTAAATTATGGAGAAGCTTTTACACTATTCAGTTTGTATGCCTTGCCGTAATTAATTGTCCCAGTAAGATTTTTTATAAACTCTCATATGCAATATCTTATTGTAAAGGCCATTCATTAGCTTTGAAAGTTTTGGGTTCCTTGTTCAAGAAGACAATATCTAAATGGGAAAGTGAATTGCATAAATTGGAAAGAGAACCTGAGGCGAAAATTCATAAAGTGCTTAAAAGAAGCTATGCCGGATTAGATCGTGCAAATAAAAACATACCCCTCGATGTTGCATGTTTTTTTAAAGGTGAAAATATAGATTTTGTATCAAGAATATTGGATGGTTGTGATTTTTATGTGGCAAGAGGAATAAAAAATCTAAATGATAAGTCTCTTATAACTCTCCCAAACAACCAAATACTTATGCATGATTTGATAGAACAAATGAGTTGGGAAATTGTTCGTGAAAACTTTCCCAATGAGCCTAACAAATGGAACAAATTGTGGGATCCACATGACATTCAATGTGCAATACTTACTGATCAAAAAAAAAATTGAACGTGGAGAACTTAGAGATCATGAGGTAATAGTCAAATACATAAATTCAATTAAGCTCTAGTTGAAGATATAAACTTCAATAATACCATTATTATATATTAATGTATGCATATATATAAGTTGAGTTAGTTTATATTTATGTTTGCCTTGTCCTTGTTATTTTTTATTGAAGTTAGATTCAAGCCACTCCCCTTTCTCCCGAAGAACTTGGTACAAGAATGACAAATATTTGAGGAATTCAAGAATGGTCTTTGATCGAGGAAACACTTGGAGGCAAAAAAATCTAGGGAGATATGGCTGAAAGAGGGGGACAGAATACTCGGGTTTTTCTAATGTAATGACCACTTACACAAAAGCAATACTATAGAAAGCATTCTTGACTGTGGGGGAGGGCTTCAAGGATGGGAGGTTAGAACAGGCATTGTGAATGCTTTCAAAGGTTTACTGTCCGATCCGGCTCTGAGCTAGGCCCCTGAGGGCCCGGATTTTTCTGTGTTAGAGGTTTCACGCTCTAAACTGAGGAACCTTTTACTCGGCCTAACCATGCACAAGTTAAATCTCAATGGGGACAAAGCCCCGGGTCCTGATGGCTTCACTCGCAGACATTTTGGCAAATTAGTTAGGACTTAGTTAAGATGGACATTTTGATCTTTTCAGGATTCATGAGAGGGAAGATTTGGGAAAGGTCAAATTCTACTTTCCTGTTCCTGATTCCAAAGATAAGGGGGGGCAGAGGACTTGAAGGATTTTAGACCAATCAGCCTAATTGGAAGTATATATAAATTGATTGCTAAGGTCCTTGCTAACAGGCTTAAAAAGGTTATGAATGGTTTGGTTAATCCGGCTCAAAATGCTTTTGTGGAGGGTAGACAAATCCTGGATGCGTCCCTGATTGCCAATGAGGTTATTGACTCGATGCAAAAGAGGAAGGAAAGGGGGGTCCTTTGCAAACTCGATATTGAGAAAGCATATGACCAGATAAACTGGAACTTCATCTTGAAGGTGCTAAAAAGGATGGGTTTTGGGGATAAATGGGTGAGTTGGATTGAGTGGTGCATCTCTACTGCAACTTTTTCCGTTCTGGTTAATGGTAGCCCAGCTGGCTTTTTTGGGAGCTCGAGAGGGTTAAGGCAGGGGGACCCATTATCGCCGTATTTTTTTGTTTTGGGCATGGAAGCTCTTTCGTTAATGATTGACAAAGCAGCTGAAGGAGGCTTTATCTCTGGGTATATGTTTAAGGGGAGAGATAACATAGTAAAGCAAATCACACATTTGCTTTTTGCGGATGATACTCTTGTCTTCTATAAGGATACTGAGGATCAGATGACACACTTATGCTGGATTTTAGCTTCTGGTTTGAAGCGCTGGGTTAAAGATCAATCTTGAGAAAAGCCCTATCGCTTCAGGTAGGGGTTGAAGATGGGATGGGCTTGCTTGAGCTTGGGTGCAATATAGCTCGCTTGCTCACCGAGCATCTGCTGCCTCTAGGCTAAAAACATAAGGAGGCTAGGAGTGGGATGGAGGATGAAAGGTTTCGGTCAGGTTGGCTCTTTGGAAAAGACAATATATCTCTAAGGGTGGAAGACTCACTCTCATTAGAAGTGTACTCTCCAACATGCCCACCTACCTATTGTCTCTCTTCCGGATCCCTAAGAAAGTCAAGTTTAGACTAGAAAAAATTCAGCGTGACTCCTTTCGGGGGGTGGGCTCACGTAGAGGAAAATCCATTTGATAAATTGGGACTCACCGCGAGTAAAGAGAAAGGTGGTCTGGTATTCGCAATCTTACCAACTTTTTACTAGGCTTTTGCTCGAAAATGGTGTTGGAGGTTCTTGACGGAAGATAACTCTATGTAGAGGAGTGTCATTATTTTGAAATATGGCTTGGAGGAAGGGGGCTGTTTTCCTACTATTCCTAAAGGATGCCATGGGGTTGGTCTGAAGGAAATTTGCAATAGCTATGTTCCTTAGAAACTCACTGCTCGCTGAAGATCGGGATGGTTCCAAGGCAAGATTCTGCGAAGACTGGTGGTGTGGTGAAGCTCCATTATGCTCTTCTTTTCCCTCTCTGTTTCATTTGACTAACTCTAAAGGGGCTAAGGTTGCGGAGTTTTAGGTGGCTTCGGGGTCCGGGGAAGGCTGGAACTTCGGTTTTGGGAGGCACTTTCATGATTGGGAATTGGAGGAGGTGCAAGGATTCCTTGCCACGGTCAACTCTCAGAGTATCAACCCTAATCTTACCGATAGATTTTGGTGGAAAAAGGAAAAAAATGGTTGATTCTCTGTTAAAACATGTTTTGAACTGTTAGAGGGCGGTAGTCAGCAGTCGGTGCCTATAAAGATGCTGTGGAACCCTACCGTTCCCACTAAGGTGGGATTCTTTGCTTGGGAAATGTGGTGGGGCAAGATTTTGACTATGGATCATCTTAAAAAGAGAGGCTTCTCGCTGGCCAGCAGGTGTGTTTTTTGTGGAAAGGATGAAGAGTCTTTAGAACACCTGTTTATCCATTGCCCTAAGGTGTGGTGCATGTGGACCGCACTTTCGCTTGTCTCAAGTGTGGGCTTGTCCTTTTCTCGTGAAAGACTTGTTGCGGGTCGGGTCGGCACCTTCCCATGAAAAGGATGCGGTTATGAGAGCGGTCTCCTCTTGCTTGTTTTGGGCTATTTGGAAAGAGAGAAATAGGGTTGTGTTTGATGATGGCTTTTTCCAAGTCCAGATTGAAACTCGTTTTTATTTTCTTTCTTCGGGGCTAGCTTGATGTTTGATGTAGAAATCAATCTTTGTTAGAGATATCTTCAATATTTCCTAGCGCTGGCTTTGTGGGCTGCGTTGTTTTTGGTTTTTGTTTTTGTCTGCTTTTATGGTCAGGTTTTGCCTCTCATATACGCCTCGTATAAATTTCCTTGGGGTCCTTTTGTTGGTATTAATACAATTGTTTATCAATAAAAAAAAATATATTAATGTATGCATGCATATAAGTTGAGTTAGTTTATATTTATGTTTGCCTTGTCCTTGTTATTTTTTAGGGCATACATGGAGTTGAAACAATCTCCTTGGACTTGTCCCCGAAGCAAAAGAGTACATCAACTAAACGCCGTGGCACAGATGACTAGTCTTCGATTGCTCAAAGTTCACTCAGGCGTCTTTTCAAATTTAGAATTTGATGATGAAGGCTATTCAAATTTTGATGATGCAGGCCCTGCTGTCAAGGATTATGATGTTATAGTAGAAAATGCTTCTAAAATGAAACTTGGCCTGGAATTTGAATTTCCCTCTTATGAATCAAGGTATCTTCGCTGGGACGGATACCCTTTAGAATTTTTACCATCAACTTTTGATGGAGGGAACCTTATTGAACTTCACTTGAACTGCAGCAACATAAAACAACTGTGGGAATGGAATAAGGTATTAGTATTCTTATTATTATTTAACAATTAATGAATTCTTTTGCTTTATTTTTGATTTCAAAGATCCAGGATAATTATATTGCTTACTTTGAAACAAATTTTCTTTTGGTACAGTATCTTGAAAGATTAAAGGTCATTGATTTAAGTCACTCCAGGAAACTTATTCAAATGCTAGAATTCTCAAGCATGTCAAATTTAGAGGAACTAATTCTAAAAGGTTGTGTAAGCTTGATCTATATTCACCCATCAATTAGAGTTTTGAGGAAGCTTACCACCTTAGATTTGAAGCGGTGTGATAAGCTTAAGGCTTTGCTAAGTAGCATTAGCAACTGGGTGTTCAAGCTTTGACAAGCTTCCTAAAATTCAAGGAAAGATGAGAAGTTTAAAGAAGCTATATTTGGACATGACTGCAATTAGAGAACTTCCAAATGGCATTGACTTAGAATCTGTTGAGATTCTTGATCTCACTGATTCTTTGAAGTTTGAGAAATTTCCAGATAATGGAGCGAACAAGAAAAGTTTAAAGAAGCTTTATTTAGATTACACTGCTGTGAAAGAACTCTCAACAGGTATTGCCAATTGGGAATCTCTTCCAATTCTTAATCTCTCTAGATGCTAAAAGTTTGAGAGATTTCCAGAGAAAGTAGGAAACATGAAAAGTTTGGCTAACCTTTATTTAAATAGAATCGCTATTAAGGATCTCCCATAACATTGGAGACTTGAATATCTTGAAGTTCTTGATCTCTCAGATTGCTTAAAGTTTGAGAAATTTCCGAAGAACATAGGAAACATGAAAAGTTTAAAGAAGCTTCATTTAAAGAATACTGCTATTAAGGATCTCCCAAATAGCATTGGAGAGTTGGAATCTCTTGAGATTCTTGGTCTCTCAAATTGCTCAAAGTTTGACAAATTGCTCAAAGTTTGAGAAATTTCCAGAAAAAATAGGAAACATGAAAAGTTTAAAGGAGCTTCGTTTATCTAATACTGCTATTAAGGATCTGCCAGATAGCATTGGAGACTTGGAATCTCTTGAGACTCTTAGTCTCTCCAATTGCTCAAAGTTGAGGAGTCTTCTGGAAAACGTCTCTAGGTTGAATTCTCTTAAAGAACTCATCCTTGATGGCAGCTGTTCAGGCCTGTGGGAAGGATTAATGCTCAATCTGCTCAGCAATAAGGGAAAGCTTAGACTGGTCCTTGAGCTTCCATTAAGTCTGAAACAAATACACGCACACGGTTGCAAGGAAGATGTACGGAGTCTGCTCTGGTATTGTCACCTCAACTGGTTGAGATCTGCAACCCAGCTGGTATGATTATTTTTGTTTAATTATATATAAATATATGCCACTTCTACAAATGTTTTATGTATACTTGGTATTTACATTAAATGAGTCATTTCCAGCAGGGATTTGATATGCACATGTAGTGTAAGTATTCCAGAAAGTAGTGGTGAATATTTCCAGAGGATTAGGTATGACAACACAGGAAGTGAAGCAACAACAGAACTTCCGATGAATTGCATGAAGATCCTGACTTCCTGGATTGCTGTATCATGTGTTTAATAGCCCTCGTCATTCTATGCATTTCTCATGTCGATTCAATATACACGGTAATGGATTTGAATTCAAGGATAAATACAGGTTTAGTTGCTATTGTGGTACTTGAGGATCATCATATGGGTTTGGTGGTATCCTTATAAGATGGCTATTTTCAAAGGGCATCACCATAAATTCACACATTTACTGCTTCCTTTTTGGAGTTATGGCGTGAAGGAGGATGACAGGATCAAAAAATGTGGCGTGATCTTGTATTTGTGGGAGATGTATACACCCCATGTTGTTGGATCATCTTCTTCTTGGCAACTCTGGTGATAATGGAGTGAGGAGGAGTGAGGCATGAAGTGGAGGAGCCACTGTATAAAAGATTTGGAGCCTCCTCAATACCACTTTTCTTCTCTTTTCTTATTTATTGATTCCAATTGATCTCAACTTTCTCCTCTTTTTGGTTTGTTCAGTTTTTATTTGGTTCTGGAAATTTTGAAAGAAAATAAAATAAAGTGAAATTTTGGAAAAAAAAATAATTAAGCCAATAAATTGTTTTTATCTGTTTCTTCAAATTATTAAGCAATTTGAAAATGTTTAAATTTCTAACTATTTTAGTTATATTGAATTTTCTTTCCTATTTTATATTGGAAAAAACTAAGCATGCCAAAATCATTATTTTTCTTTAACTTTTTTTTTCTTTCTTAAGTAGTTTGTAAGAGATGCACCTACAAAGGAGATGCATTACAACATATAAAATGAAATTCACATAATAAAATATTTGCCCCTACACGCTTCTATAATAGCCATGAGCTATTAAAGCGCACTTGATAGATCCATAAATGAAAAGAAATATAGAGGTGGTGCTCTTAATAACAACCTATCAACTCTCGTCACAATCTCTCTGAAAAGTCAAAGGAACATAAAAAACCCTTAAAACAAAATAAAGTTTAAAAATATATAATTAAGTATGGACAACAGATCACCATATAAATAAGTTTTCTCTAAAGGGTGTTGTCCCCTTCAACCTTACGAATTTGACTCGTAAAACACAACAAAATCGATTTCAGACTTCACAATTCAACACCTTGCAGCTAAAGTAGAAGTTACGTTATTTGAATCAAGTTTATTAGGTATGTGAGACATTGATTATCAAACCCTAATTTTATTGAGTTAAAGAGAGAAAGCTTTGATATTTAATTTAGAGGTAATTTAATCCATGAAAACTTTTAGATATACAACTCTTAATTTATAAATTTATTTTAACAAAGAAAGAAAGGAACAAAGAATAATTTTATTTATTAGATTGATTTTCACGCAGAAAAAAAAAATCATTTCATTGAAAAAATATAATAGTCTTTTATAATAGTCTCAATAAAAATAACAATTTTTTTATTTTTATTTTTACATCCATTCACTTGTGCATTGTATCGTTGTAGTATTATGTTCTTATATGATTCGAATTTGGGACCTTTCATATACCCGCTCCATCTTTACCACTTGAATCAAGCCTCAAGTGCATAAAAGTAACAATTATTAGCCATTTGAATAAAAAAATAAATTAATTTTGAAAGTAATTTTAAGTTTAATTTCGATTTTTGTTAATTATGTATATAGATACATGTCACCACTCAAGATTATTTCCTAATATTTATAACTATTAATTACTATTTGAATTTTATTTTACTAATGATCTCTTTAGTATATTATCAGGGTTTTTAATTGGAATTAATTGGTAGATTTCCATTATTTCAATAATAAAATTATTTTTTGTTTAAAAATAAATTTCCTCCTGGGATACCATGAATAAATGAAGGGAAATTTTTTTTAAAAGTAAGAAACTTTGAAGGGGAAGTCGTTTTTAAAGTCAAAATAATTCAATTTAAAAAAAAATTACACATTTAGACTTCTTATCAAAATAATCACAAAACTAATATTTTTGTATTTTGAAAACTGAATTCATTAATTGTAGATTTAAAGTTAATTTTCAAAATCGTAATTGATGAATGTGGTTAATTTTAAGGCTAATTTTTAAAAATATATTTAGTGAATGCGATTTCTAAAATACAAAAAGATTAGTTTAGTGATTATTTAAAAAAAAAAGTTTATATGTGTAATTTTTTATAAAAAAATGAATTATTTTGGCTTAAAACTGTAGTGATTAATTTAATAATACTACAAAAGCAAAATGTGAAAGAGAAAAGTGAAAAAAGAATCTATGGAGAGAAACAAGGAGAGACTTTTGCTGAGTTTTCCGATAGCTTTTTCGGAAGGTGGTAGGAAAAAGGTTGCGAGTGATGCCCCAAAAATTTTTTTTTTAATAATTTTCCAAAGTAATAATATAGGTTTGAAATCATGTTCAAACTTATTATAAAAAAAAAATTAAACTAATGTGTCCTTACTCGTTACAAAAACCATAGCTAGTTATTATGTATTAAAAAACCTTTTGTGATTACGATTTTAACTTTAAGTTTAGTTATTAACTATTATTTTAAAAAATATTTAATTTATAATTACCAGCTACAGTTTCAAAGACTTTTTCAAACTAATAATATATGTTTCAAACAATGTGCACTTGTTATAAATAAAAAAATATTTAAACTATGTATTAAAAAACTTTTTATGACTACTATTTTAACTTTAAGTTTAATTATTAACTACTATTTAAAAAAAATTAATTTGTAGTTATCAACTACAGTTCGAAGATGTGGTAAAAATACCTTATTTTAAGCTTTATTTTATTTTATTTTTGAAAGAAATACGTATTGCTTTAGATTTTTCTTTTCTTTTTTTTTATAAAAAAAAGAAGATAGTTTTGGGACATTACTGGGATGAAGCCACCTGCCTTCCCAAGTGTTGCTATTGATGGCTGGTACGTTGTTGACCCACCCCGTCAACCAAGAACTTCACAGCCTCATAACTTTTTCATACTCTTGGATTTATAAATGTTTAGCCCTACCTGTGGATCATTGAGGAAGATGATAATGCTTGGATCATTTTCCAAGTGGGTGTTGCCTCTTTTAATCTTCAAAAGAGTAAAACATAACAAAATTGATTTCAGGGTTCATAATAAACAACTCATAGCTAAGGTAGAAGTCATAATACTTGAGTTAAGTTAATTATTAGTTAATAATCTCAAAAACTTAAGATAATAGATTTTGAATAAATTAGAGTCAATTTTTAGTTGATGAACTTAGATTTTAAGTTAGTTCTTTATCAATTTTAATAAACTTAAGCTAACTAATTTTGAATAAATTAGAAACAATGAATTATATTGACTCGATTTGATGTAACCAAAATTAGATTTCTATTTTTATAGAAAAATGAGTTTTTTTTTATAAGTCATGAGGTGTTCTGAACGGATTCTTACACACACGGAAGACACTTTTAATTCATACCAAACTCAAACTAATCCCCATTCGAGTTGGGATGGATCATAAGAACGGTAAAACTCTACCACATAACACAGCTACATTTTCAGGACTCGAATAATTAAACTAGAAAAGACCCCAACCAATTTGATGGTAAATAATAGTTATTTTCATGCTACATAGCTAAATAAAAACATGGAATATATTTCCTAAGATTTATATTTATTTGAAAATCAATTTGAAATAGGCTAGCACCCAATAGGGTCATCCAATTTGAAAATCATGGAATATAATATATTTTAAATTAATATATTTCCTAAGATTTATATTTATTCACCTAATAGGCTAGCACTTTGCTTTAACAGTTTCTATCGGTCTCTCCATAATCTAATTAAATTAAAACAATTTTTTTTTAAATTTAAATGTTCAACAAATTAAAATAAATTTAATAACTTAAAACTAAAAAATAAAAATAAAATTATGCTGGTTTTTGGAAAATATAAAGAAGAAAAATATTAGGTAAAATTATTTTGTATCATATATATATATATAAAAAAATTCTTAAAATGAGTTAAAGTATAAGATTTTTAAATGAAAATATAAATGTTACTTTGAAAGATGAAAAATAAAAATAAATTGTTTGTTTGGTTTCTATTTTTAAAATTTGTTCTTGAGAATTGTTTTTAAAAACACAAAAAATATCGTTTCACATTCATTTCCTCTAAAAATTATTATTTTGGATTTAATATTCTTTGTATTCTTTAAAAGTAAACAAACATATTCTCTATTTCGATATTCTACCCTTATTTTTTAAAAATAAAACAGTTTTAGGAACTCTTATTTTAAAAAACAGAAAATGATTTTAATATGAAACCTTCGGTTTAAAAACTGTGATGACCCTAAGAAAGCTCAATTTCTTTGTGAAGAAAGAAGAAAAAAATGAAAGGGGTTATCGTGTATGAAGAGAAGGCTTTTTCTGACTTTAATACTACTGAGACTGCAGGGAAGCTTTATTAACTGGTACCGCGCCTGTCTTTGTGGAGAAACCACTGAAAGCACCTCACCCGATCACGTCTGTAAATTTTGGGGCAGCAGAAAAGCAGCTTACGAGCTTCACGAACCTCTGCTATTACTACTGCAACATCTGAAAAGATTACTGTTCTCTTTTCTGCAGGTTTCGAGGAGGCGAAGACACCGCTACTTACCGATCCTCTTGGCTCTGGTTAAGAGGGGATATTAAGCATGGCTTCAGGATGATGAACCTTTCGGCGGAGGAGGCGGTGCTCTGAACTCTTAGGCATTCGAAGGTCCAAGGTCTTCAGTAATTATTTTCTCTGAAAAACTATGCTCATTCCAGGATGGTGTTTGGATGAATTGGTCAAGATCATGGATTACGAAGATGTAGGACACACTGCTTTGTTTCGATTTTCTATCATGTGGATCCATCCCATGTACGAGTGCAGGCGTTTCGGGCTTTACGGGTTATGAAGAAAGCTGAAGGAACAAGTGAGTAGGAAGGTGGAGGCTGACCTTGAAGCGGGCAATCTTCTGGATGGCATCTACAACCACAAGGCGAATTAAGTTTCTATAAATTAATTTGATTTCTTTTCAACTATGTTTTTATTTTTTTGAAGAGTTCTTAATTTCAACTATGTTTAATATATGAATGAATCGTTTCCATTCTGAGTCATGAGTTGATTGAAATATTTAGGTTAAAATGTTTCCCTTACAAAGAAAGTGTTTTAGAGATAATCATTTATTTTCTCCATGAATTAATTCTTTTTACGTGTTGTGTTTAGCTCTCAAAAAGTACAATAAGAAAAAAAAATTTCTTATATTTTGGTTGTGAAATTTCAAGAGAGAATCAAAATATAAATAAAAAATAATATATTAACACTATTCTTATTTTCGATTTTTTAATAAAAGAAGACCACAAAATATAAATCTTACAAACACGATTTGGAAAAAGAACCATAATAATCTCCAAACTAACATTACCCACATCTTTAGAAAAATTAGACCACCAAACACTCATTCTAAAATACTAGTTCATTTTTTTTGCTAAACTCTATTAGCTTCCCTATAAACATGTTGACATTTAGATCTTAAGCCTTATTTCCAAATATTTATATTCTTATTTTAGTTCATTGTTTCTTTTTTTTCTACTACCCTCTTTATTTTCTTTCCCTTATAATTTTTCCTCTAATTTTCTAAATTTTATGGGAAATATATATTTTTAAGAAAAGTGATTTTAAAATTTATCAACCTTTTACAAATATATTTTATGAGCTTTTTTAGCGTTTTAAGAAAAAATAATCATCACATATTCCTGTCTAAATTGTTAATGGGTTTTTTATTTAGGTGAGTACAATTTTGTTGGTGTTCTTGAATTTATAAAAACTTTTAAATTCTTCCAGAAAAAAAACTAGTTTTTTTTTAAAAGGACTTTGTTCCCAAAAAAACTCTAACCTTTTGAAGGTTATTTAAAACGTGAGCAAAGTCATATTATTGCTAAAATAAAAAATAAAAAAAAAATTCTAGTTTGCTTACTTATAAGTAGGGTTTTTATTCATGACCAACTAATGCATTATCTTGAATAAGAAATGCAAGTTTGTCCCAATGTAGCAATTGGTAGAGTGTTCAAAGTTTAAAAATATAAGACATTCAAAAATGAGATAAATACCAAGTTCAAGTTCCAATTGAGACATTTTACCACATTGTAACAAAATGCTTAGTTGTCAAAAATAAAAATGTAACCGGTCAATTTATATGGGTGACATTTATTTTCGGTGGGCAAGTTACTTTCACTTTTCAGTTTGTGGCATTTATGTACAAATTAAATTATTACTATTATTTTTATTATTATATATTTTTTGTTTTGTCCTTGTTAACATTTGTTTTAATGACATTAGATTAAAAACCCTTCAAAGAATGGTAGAATAATAAATATATTGAATTAGAATATTAGTAATAAATGGTAGAATGAGTCTTATTATTTAGATCAATTTTTGGAAGAACCTATATGTCAAACTAATTTTAATCCAATCTTATAACTAATTTTAACAAGATTTCACCAAGAACAAAATAACAACTACTCAAAATCAAAATGAATAGATTTCAAAAAAAAAAAAAAAAATTCAATCCCAATAAAGTTACAAAGTCAGTAATTTATTTGAAAAGAATTTAATTCATAATTTCTTGCATCTTAATAGAACAAGTTAATCAAGTTGCAATTTAATGGCCCAGTTTTATGCATTAGCTATAACTCTATTCTAAAAATAATTTGATTAATTATGTAACAGTAACAATAGCAAAATTATTTAACCAATCTTATTTGAGAACAATTTAATCAAATAATTTGATTAATTGTGTAACAACTACCATAACAAAATTGTTGGCCCAATAGTTTGATAGTTGTATAATAAGTAACGGCAATAATTATTTTACCAATTTTATTTAGAAGTAGTATAATGGAACTTTCATAAAAATGCTACAAAATTTTAAAACGCAATATATATATATATATATATATATATATATAAAGAACATTAATTTTTAGGAAAATATCATTTAAATCTGAAGTATCGGTGTAGCCGCCCCTGAAGCAAAGGGTGTCGGGTGACTACTTTGTCAACACCTGCGGAAAAATCTACACGTCTCGGGATTCTGAGACACACATGAAGTAAAATGGCCACATGGGGCCCATACATCCACACTCATCCGAAAATCATCAACTATATTCTTATAGTTTCCATGTTCTACAAAGATTTTATGTATTTCTGTCTTCACTCAAGCCATTTCGGCTTTCTTCCAGCTACTCTCTGCATTGCATCTCACTGGATAGTCCACCTTTTGAAAAGGGTCCCACGGCAGGGTAATGGCCCAGTAGAAAGTTTTCCCTACAAGGATTTACTCCCACCTAAAATGCACATGTGGCTGTATATAAACAATCAATCACATTCCATACAATTATTTACTATTATATGAAATGTCTCTATATCATGCGTGAGATGCAACCCCTGTGCTCCACGACGAAGTCCCAACAGACTCCCTCACACACTTGAATGCCAAACTATGGAATAAAACCAGTCACACACCATGACTAAACCATTTGGAGACCCTCAATTTTAATTATCAAATTCATTTTCCTTTCTTTTGGCCAGGCCGCAAAGTTTCAGGTTTTACACCGCGGGGCCGCCATTACACATTTCAACATTTCCTGAAACCATCGTCGGATTCATGTCCCTACTTAGTGAATAACATTTGAGACTTTCCTGCAAGAGGATCTACTAACTTGCTCCACCCAAACATCATAATTTATCATTTGATCATTTTACACACTTTCGTGAATCTCTACCTTGGAATTTATTACATTTTCCGAGTTCACGACCCATTCACCAACAGGTGAATATAAACCTTACTACCCACCACACGACTGGCATGATGTGACGTGCATATGAAATGCATGATGCCAATGCATTTTCCTCATATTACATGCATGAATAGGCACTACATGAAACATTTACAAACCATGAAAAATTATAATTTATACATATAATCTACCTCCATGAGCCACCATTCAATACATCAGAGCATGCCATCATCATCACGTTTCCACACATATCATTAAACATTATAACACATAAAGGTCACAAACTTGGGACCCTTCAAGTACCTCCTTATTTGCCACAAACATGAACCAATCCGGTTCCAAACATTATTTTCACAACAACAAACCACAACACCTAGAGAAACTTTTGAACTGGTTGATTTAACCAGTTCACTTTAGAAGCAGTTCTGATCCACACTGTTCCCAAACTGAGCATATTTATTTGCTCTTGTGCTTTCTTTGTGCTATTCTTCATTATAAAGCCTTTAGGCTAAAAGTAGACAAAGTAGGAAATTATTCTATCTCTTAGGTTTGTGAAACTCTTACTATTGTGCTTGTCAGTCCCATGCGTCACTACTCCTGATCTCAGACTGTCGAGACAATGCAGCGGAAATCTTACTCACCTTCTTTCTCTTTTCCTCCGCACTCTCTCTACAATTCTTTTCCCATATCTTCACATACTTTCAGCTCCTTTCTTTCCTTTTTATTTTTCTGTTCTTTCTCTTTTCTCTTCTCATTTTTCTCCTCATTTCTCTTCTTTCTTTGATCATTTCTCTCACTTTGAGCAACCACTCATTCGGTCAAAGGAAAGTTCTCCATTTCTCAAACCATATTGGTGGCCCACATTTTCCGCCTTATTAAGCACATTTAACATTATTTTATGACGTCGTCCCATACTGTGGCTCAATATGGGCCATGGAATTCCCTTCCCACACATGGCTCATTTGTGGTAATTCTTTCAAAAGTGGACCATGGCTTTGCCAAGTGTCGCTCTCTTAGAATCTTGTAGCATTATCACCCAATGCCAGTGTAATAAGTAAATGGCTCAAGCGCCTCAAAAGCGTGAAATCCCGATCGCCTCAGATCCATTAGGAAATTCGGCAGTGGTAGCTATTTCTACAAGACAATCTCAGCAGGAGAAGTCGGTTTATCATCAGGATCTGAAAGGTCAGGTTTTGGCAGGAAGTACTATTTACCCTTTATCCAAAATGTGTGGTTCACGGGGTTTTCCTGATCGGGGATTTGTCATTTATATCCTGAGCTAAACAAGTTTTCTTTTAAGTATATGTATTTTCATTTTAATGACATTTCTATCCTAGGATATCCCTAACTACAAACCTTGACAATTGAGAAAATAAATTCATGTTATGAATAGAAAATAAATTTGAATTTTTTAGGTTTTAGAAAAAATAGATTTTAATTTTAAAATTAAAAATAACAATTGCTGATAATCTTATAAAATGCAATTTTCAAATTTAAAATTAATTATTTAATTAAATAAAAAGTAAAATTTAAGTTCGACAAATTGAATCGAATTGTGGTTTTTAAAGACAAATTTGGATTTTATGAATTAAAAAATTCTAATTAAAATTTAAATTTAAAGCCTCAATAATCTTAAAATTCATAATTTAAACACATTAATAAGATTTATAATAGAATATTAAAGAATATTTTTAATATTCAATTTTACTAAAAAAATTTATTCAAAATTCTCAAAGGTAAACTCACATTTTTTTAAAAACCAAATTTAATTCTTTTAAATCAAAATTAAAATTTAATTTGAATTAAATAATTAATTTGATTTTTTGAATTAAAAAATAAATTTTAATTGTGATTTGAAAAAATTGAATTTGGATTTTTAGAAAGGGTGAATTATTAACTAATGACTTTTATTACAGTTTTCACATATAACTAAAAATTATATTAAAAAAACTTTAAAATGAAAATCTTGAATCAAGAATTTTGGGAAAAAAATTTCAATTTTAAATATTAAAAAAAATGATTATTTAGTTTGTTTATTACAAAATTTTTAAATGTGTTTAAATTATGAATTTTAAGTTTACTAATTTTAATTAAAATTTATTTTTTAATTCATAATATCAAATTTGTCTTTCAAAAACTAATAATTCCATACAATTTGCTAAATTTAAAATTCATTTTTTATTCAATTACCATAATTCCTTTTAAATTTGGAATATAAATTCCAGATTTAAACATTTTAATTTTAATTTTAAATTAATTTATTTTCATAGCCTAAAAATTAAATTTATCTTCTATTAATGACACGAATTTATTTTTTCTATTCTCAAGGTTTGTATTGTGTTTAGAGATATTTTAAGGTAGAAGTGTCATTAAAATGAAATTAAAAACTTTTTTAGTTTAGAATATAAATGACAAAGTCCTGAAAGTTCAAGATTTAAATTGATATTTTCCCTAATTTTTATATGCAGGATAAGTAAGTTATTTCTGAAATTTAAGGAGTTAGAAATTAGGTTTTCAAATTTACAACTTATAGTTAGATGTAAAATGAAAAAGAATAAAATGTTCGCCCGTACAAGGTTTCTAATTGCCTTATAGGCTGTAAGTACTTTGTAATAAAAACTATTATTTTGTTTCACCAATCACCCATTCTCTCTTATAAGTCAAAAAAAAAATAATCACCAATTCTCTATTACCTTTCATCATTTCCTTTGAAAGTATGGCACACTAGCAACTAAAGTAACAAAATTTATGTTTTATTTTTAGTTTGTATGCACACTTGGTACAAAGAAAAATGCCCTAATATGTAATTGAACTAATATCATTTATTTAATTTTTCTTTATTATCAGTTGTCAAACCAATATATTTTATTTTAAAGTTATCGTCGATCATTTATCGCATGTTTGTACTTTTATAAATGGCAGGTATGAATCCAATTATATTCAAGTGATAACGAATAGGATATTTTGCCAATTGAATTGTAAGAGGCTTGATGTTGGTACCAATTTAGTTGGTATAGATTCCCGATTAAACATTGTGAATTTGTTGTTGCGTAAGGGATCAAATGATATTCGTATTAGTAGATATATGGGATTTAATTGGAATAGGTAGAACTAACTATTGCCAAAGTCATATACAATGAACTTTCTCAAGAATTTAAGATATGAGCTTTCCCAAGAAAATAATGGAACAATCTCAATACCAAGGTTTACCCCACTTGGAAAAATCAACCTTATTGATGCCACAAGGTGGAGACCGAGAACAACTTGAGTAAGAAAAAATTTTTATTGTTCTGATGATGTTGTGTTTCAGTTTGATCATTAAAATGTTTACTTGAAGGAGTGGATGTTGGAAGGCAGAGTGTCTCAGCAGCTAGAAATGGCATTTTGTTAATCGATACGAAGAGTGGATGATATCTGAGGTTTAAGATTTAATTTAGGAAGCTGAAGAACTTTTCAGATTTGTATGCCTTTCAACAAAATGTTCCCAGTTCAGAGGTTCATAAACTACCACACTTTGCATGATATATTCTTTGCATCCAAGGCCTTCAGTTAGCTTTGAAAGTTCTAGGTTCATCTACATTCAATAAAACAATAGCTTTCGATAGGAAAGTAGATTGCATAAATTCGAAAGAACCTGAAATGAAATTCTAATGTACTTAAAAAGAAGTTATGATGGATTAGGTCGTGGAAAAAAAAAAATATACTCCTCGATGTATGTTTTTTTGGAGATGAGGCCAAGGTTTTGTGTCAAGGAGAATATTGGATGTACAGTTTCCATGCGGAAATAGGATTACAAAGTCTATTGGTGTCTTCTGTACTCATCATACAAGGCCGATATGTATGCATGATTTGGTCGACAAATGGCATGGGAAATTGTTCGTGAAGATTTATCCTCATAAGCGAATAAATGGGCAGTTATGGGATCCTATTTGATATTATGCTGCCCACAACATACAAGAGTAAGACTGAAGTGCATAAATCATAAGTTCTAGTTGAGAATTTAAGCTTCAATTACAATATTATTCTTGTATAAGAATTTTAAAGCATATGTTGAGGTAAGAGTCAAATGCATAAATTCAATTAATTAAGCTCTAGTTTGGTATAAACTAAGCTAATATCATTATTATATATTAATGTAGTTCTTATAAAGTTTAGGTTAATTTATATTTTATGTTTGCATTATTATTCTTTTGGGGAATACATGATGTTGTTTCTACTCTCCCTTGGACATCTAAGTTGAAAGGCATGTTTCAATCTAAATGTTTTATGAGGTGGCAAGACTTCGATTGCTCAAGTTCATTAATTGTTTATATTTTTGGCGAGAATATGATGGTAATAAGGTAGAAAATGCTTCAAATGAAACTCAGCCTGGTTTTGAATTCCTTCTTATGACTAAAATTTCTGTGGGAAGATATCCTTTGGAATTTTAAATCAAATTTTGATGAATGGAACATATTGGACACAGTAGAGATAAGTAGCATTAAACAAGCTGTGACACGAACAAGGTATGTTATTATTTGAAAATGAATTCTCTTTTTGCTTTATATTGATCCTAGAAATTTAAGGTAGTTATTTCTTTTATTGAAACTCAAATTTTCTTTAAATCTGATGTTTTGAAAGGTTGAAGGTCATTGATAGAGTCATTGATAAAAGCTTATTCAAATGCGAAATTCTCAGAAAGCATGTCAAATTTGGGGAACTAATTCTAGAAGGTTATTGTAAACGATCGAAATTCACCCATCCATTGGAGTTTTGAAGAAGCTTACCACCTTAAATTTGAGGTGCTGTGTTAAGCTTAAGGGTTTGCCAAGTAGCATCATCAACTTGGAATCTCTTGTATTTCTTGATCTCTCTAGGTGTTCAAGCTTTCACAAGTTTCCTGAAATTCAAGGAAATATGAGAAGTTTAAAGGATCTTTGTTTAGAAAACAGTGGTATTAGAGAACTGATGGCATTGGCCGAGATCTATTGAGATTCTTGTCTGGGATTTTGCTCCGAGGTTGAAATTTCAGGAAAAGCGGAGCAAACATGAAAAGTTTAAAGAATCTTTATTTAATCAACACTGCTGTAAAAGAACTCCCAACGGGTATTGCCAATTGGGAATCTCTCCCAATTCTTGATCTCATAGGTTGCTCAAAGTTTGAGATATTTCCGGAGAAGGTAGGAAATATAAAGTTTAAGAATCTTTATTAATGATCTTCTTTGTTGGGGTCTCGAGATAGCATTGGAGACTTGGAATGTCTTGAAGATCTTAATCTCTCAGATTGCTTAAAGTTCGAGAAATTTCCAGAGAATGTAGGAAATATGAAAAGTTTAAAGAATCTTTGCTTAATGAATACGGCTGTTAAGGATCTCCCAGATAGCATTGGAGACTTGGAATGTCTTGAAGATCTTGATCTCTCAAATTGCTCAAAGTTCGAGAAATTTCCAGAGAATGTAGGAAATATGAAAAGTTTAAAGAATCTTTGTAATGAATAAAATTTGTTAAGGATCTCCCAAATAACGGAACTTGGAATGTCTTGAAGATGTGATCTCTCAAATTGCTCAAAAGTTAAAAATTTCAAGTCTTAGGAAATATGAAAAGAGTAAAGCTTTGTTTAAGTAATCTGTTTGTTAAGATCTTGGATAGCATTGGGACTTTGAGATATCTTGAGTTCTTGATCTCTCCGGATTGCTCAAAGTTCGAAATTTCGGAGGTAGGAAATATGAAAAGTTTAAAGAAGCTCCGTTTAAATAATCGCATTTGTTGGATCTCCCGAGATAGCGTGGAGACTTAGATCTCTTGAAGTTCTTGATCTCGGATTGCTCAAAGTTAGAAATTTCGAGAAGAAGGTAGGAAATATGAAAAGTTTAGTGGGCTTCGTTTAAATAATCTTTGTACATTAAGGATCTCGAGATAGCATTGGAACTTGGAAAATCTTAAAGTTCTTGATCTCTCCACATTCTTTCGAAAGTTCGAAAAATTTCGAGAGAAGGTAGGAAATATGAAAGATTAGAGGGTGTTCGTTTAAATAATGCCTGAACACATTGAGATCTCGAGATAGCTTTGGAGACTTGGAATGTCTTGAAGTTCTTGATCTCTCGGATTGCTCCATTTCGAAATTTCGGAGAAGGTAGAATGTGAAAAGTTTAAAAGTTAGCCGTTTAAATAATCTGGCATTGGGGATCTCGGGTGCATTGGAGACTTGGAATGTCTCTTAGATCTTAATCTCCCAGGTTGCTCAAAGTTTGCTCCAATTTGGTTACTCTGAGTGTATTTTTCATAGTGCGCCTTGTATAAAGAAATTTAGACGACGTAAGTGAAGAAGCGGTAAATCATTGGAGAAGCGGTGATGATTCGGGCTGTCTGAGTGGAGGAGGAGCCACAATATAGCTTGGAGAAGTCATGTTCTTGGATCTTCTTAGAACTTTGGTGACAATGGGTTAATGGTACACATGAAGAATAATATTGAGCTGTGAAAGTGGTGGATGATTCCCTTCCACTGCCCCCGTGAGCGGGGGGCGGTGGGTACGGAGAGTCCATAAAATCATTTGGAGAAGCCAACACCAATCTCTCACTTTGGTAGATCCAGCTCCATCAATGTGGGTACTGCATTATTGTTTCCTCCTTCTCTTTTCTTATATGTTCCCAACTTCTCTCATTTCTTTATATATATTATTATTGATTCCAATTATAATATTGATGTCAACTTTCTCCTCTTTTCGGTATGTTATGTTTGAATTTGGTTCCGAAAAATTTGAAAGAAAATAGGAAGAAAAGAAAGTAAAGAGAACATATTTGAAAAAAATATAATAAAAAAATTAAGTAAAATTTTTTTTTAATTTGTTTGTTCAAATTGCTAAATGGTGAAAATGTTTAAATTTCTAACTATTTTTATTATATTCAATTTCATTTCCTATTTTCTATTGGAAAACTATTCTACCAAAATTACTTTTCTTAACATTTTTGTTTCATTGTTAAGGACTTTGTAAAAGCTAAACATAGCCCTTCAAATCATAGTAATCTATATTGATGTACTATATCGTAGAACTTCTTCAATTTAAAAATTCATAAAATATGAAAAACAAACGACTTAACCACTTAACCATAATCTTAGTTTAAAAACATGTATTGTTGAGCTACATATCATGAATTCTATATAGCCCTTTTCATTATTTATTTATTTATTTAGTTGAACAAAAACCTATACAACACAATTACCAAGCTGTAGATTCTTACGTTACCTTATTAAGCATAATTATCAAGATCATGCATATACTTATTAGAAGTTAATTTGAATATATATATATATATATATATATATATATATATATATATATATACCTAATTTATATTTATGGTTTTTGTAATAAAATTAAAAATTTCTTATTACTAAAGCATGCTTAAATATGCATGCTTACTCCCATCCAACTAGGATGGAATCTTGATGAATTAATTTTATATGTAATTATAATTATGATAGCTCACTTCAAAGTTTAACTAACCACATTGATCCGAAGGAAATAGGATTTTGTGATGGCATTGGATAAAGGTAAGGACTATGTTGGTAAATTGTTATGCCAAAGACAGTGAATTCTCAGTTGAGGATATATAGAACTGGAAGAGGACATTCTTTCTCATGTTAACATGAACTCTTTCTATTCTAGACCTCTTTTATTACACACGAAAACAGTGATTCAGCCTTGAAACTTCTACCAACACTTCTGCTTTTGATTTGCTGTATACTGTTTTGAGAGGAAGCAGAAATGCAAAAAAGAAGCAAAGTGAAAAAGTAAAATAAAAAACCCAAAATATTTAAAATTATGTGCCTTTTAACATAAACACACTTACCTTCTTACTACCACAAAAAACTCTAAAAACTACACATTACACAAGCTATGTCTGTGCTTTGTATCTTATTACTATACTCTATAAATGAGATCATTGTTATGTTCTATATATATATATATATATATATATATATATATATATATACTCATATATATATATATATATATATATATATATATATATCATTATGTTAAATTCTCCATCTAATATATATTTATATATGTTTGAATCGTTTCCTTATGTTATAGTTTGAACTATATCCTTGCAAAATCTATAATTAACAAGGATATATCCTTGTTTTAATATGCTTGTTATAGGGCACTAAGTATCACTATGTTAAATTCTCCATCTAACACATATTTATATATGTTTGAATCAATTCCTTATGTTATAGTTTGAACATTTAGGAGAATGATTCATGCTTCACTTGCATGAAATATATCTAATGACATATTATTCCATAGTGAGATAATTGTATAGATAATTATCTTATGTGTTTTTGTTGTGTTATGTTTACAGTGAAATCTTGTATTGTATAAATTTATATTTAGAGTGGAGACCGTAGAGGACAATGGCGAGTTAATCTCAGAAGAAGTGAGATTCTAAATGTTGCTCAATCATCTACTCTGTATTATTGGTATTAACTAAGGATAGTAGCACCAATAAGAAAGAATGCTACAATTTGAGCATTTGAAAATTTAGGATTCAAAATGTTTATGAAAGCAGTTAGTGCATATTTTACCTAAAACATATGATGTTTATTGTTGATATATATATTGAAAGTGTGAAGAGCATGATATTCATATTAAGCCCAAATCTTAAAATCTTGAGTTGTTTGGAGAGTTGATCGTTTAACATGATATCGGACCTTAGTCTGGTAAGAGGTTCTCGGTTTGAGACCTCACTTTATAATTTAAATATTTGATCTCCATTTATTGATTTGAAAGTTCATGGAAAGCAACAAGTTCAAAGATGTAGGTGTTATCTCCTAGTTGAGTTTTAATCTTCAAAACATATGAAGTGTAATGTTGATATGCAACATCAGGTTGTGTGAAATATCAAATGCTTATGCCTTTGTCACAAGACTCAACTCACACAACTCAAAGGCCAACACGACTTTCATGGGCAGGTTGTCAAGTATAAAGATTAATCCAACTTAAAAAAAAAACAACTAAAGGACTATTAAATATAAGCTTATGTGTAATTATCACAGTTTGTGATCTTGATCTCTTACCCCCTCAATATATTACATTTAAAAAAAATATTTGAAGAATAAAAAATTTGGAACAAATCAGAATGTCATAAATAAATTCTAAATTTAATGTATTTTAGAACTCAAAACTCTTTTAAGGGTAATAACATTCTTATAAGGGTAATAAAAATAATCTATTGCTTATTCTAGAGCTTAAAGTGAATGGTTTTCAAATATTCATGTCCCCATACTCAGTAGCAAAATGGAAAAGTAATCTGAAAACAGAGAATCATCTCTTACTAAACGAAAAAAGCTTCATAGAATCATACTATCAAACTGCTTGCATAAAGGTGCATTACAGGAAGAAAGCACTTTAAACTGCGACCATCGACCGAAGCTAGCGGTATATAAATACAAGCGTAAATATAACTAACGGATGAACCGCGCGGGCGCCGCGCGCCTGGTGATACGCCGATCTCGATGATTCGCCCCATGACGTGGCTATAGGCTTTTCAAATGTTAAATAATTTGACCACCGTTTATAACGCGGACTGTTGATATGACGCCCCACGCCTGGTGGGACCTAACACTGTTTTGTTATTCCCTTGTAAGCCGAATGGCGTGTTCCGGTTTGACCGACTGCACACAGATTTACGGCACCTGTTGCGCTTACACCGGGCTGTTGACCTGTGTGATGCTGTGTTAATTACCACATTTACCTTTGTTCACCCCCAACACTGGGATTCTTGTTTACATGCACAGTTTACGGTTTAACACAGGACGTTACATTCCCTATGACGTTGATTCTTTGCAGTATTAAGGAAATATGTATGTGTTGATCAGATCACTGTACTATTGAACTTAATGTTTATAATTAATTTATCAAACATCTTCAAAGGTATTGATGCAAGACACCAAATTCTTAATGCTCAAAGTAGATTGTATGTTTAGGTTGGTGAAATGATATAATGAGGATATAATCGAGATAAATAGTATTCAATGTAATCTTGAAACCTACATATTTATGGAAGAGAGTCTCCAATCCTTAAGTATCACAATATCCATTTACATGGAAAAATATGATTGGAAGAAAATTGAAATAAGTAATTATAGAAAGAGATGAAGCAATATTTACTTCCTTTTTTAATGTATCTAATGTCTATCTTTCTTTCCTTTTCCTTTTATTAATGTGACATTTCATCATGAGTAATGGAAGTAAGATTAGGAGGGGATTCATCGAGTGTCATTCTTTTGCCAGTGCATAGATTAAATCCAAACAAGGGAAATGTACGGAAAATAGAGTAATGTACTCTACTACTTTCCTAAAAATTAATGGAAAATAATAAAAGGAAAAGTTTTTTTGAAGCGAGAGAAAAAAAAAAAAAAAAAAAGGAAAATATGGGAGAATTAGACCTCTAGTCATGATTCTGCTTGATTCCTCAATCAATCAGTTGGAGATATCCTTGGTTTTTAGAGTGAAGTGCATATGACGGCTTCAGCGCCATTTCTAAATGACCTCCGGCCCTTTGGCGATCCTTCAGCCATTTTGTTGCTTCTCGTATGGCGACCCCATTCCGTTAATCATTATAGATTGACATGCTATTGGATTAATTTGGAAAACCATGGTCACACTTTGTTTGGGTTTCAAATTTGCTAAAATGTACTACAATGTAGAGACGAGAAAAACAGGCTTCCCGAAAGGAGTTGAAAAAGAGCAAGGCAGTTTGGTTTCTGAGGTGGAATCTCTTTTTGTCCTCATACTAATGTGCTCAATCGGAGGTTCAATATTCCATCAAAGTAATTTAGATCGAAGACAGAATTTGGATGCTAGTTCTTACATCTTGCACAAGCTTGTTTGGATGAAATACATACCATATGGTTTTAGTTTCACATATTGGCAATGGCTTCTCTAATTACTATGGGTTCCACTGTTCCATTACGATCACAGTTCCATTTTATTTAAACTCTCTCACTTGCACATCAAAAATTATTTTTCATACCTTACACTTTAGAAGAAAATCAACAGAAAAAAAATAAAGAAGATAAAGATGAGTAGTTTCTTTTTATATATCGTTAATTATGTATATATTAAACTAATTAGCTACTAGTTTTAAGTTTAGGCTCTTTCCTTGATGGTAACAACGGATTATCAAATGTTGGGTTCCCATAGGGAGTATGTAGTTAAAAATTGTTTGTTAATTTTTAAGTAATACATTGAGGCAGAAAAGAGAAATCGACGGTTCACATAGCAATATCTGTATGGTTTAAAATGTGGTCTTATCTTCATTTGGTATTGGCATTAAGTGTTGCCATATGGATGGGTATAATCATATTATGTTACTTATATCATAAATGGTTCAAATTCCGGTGACCTTTGTGGATAATAAGCTTTTCACAGTTCATTAATTGCACGAGGATTAGGCAGCCTTGATTGGAATATCACCCCGAACACAAACGACTTATCGGGATTCGACCATGTTTCTCCCCGGATGAGATCCTCAAATCCCCGCCAATGTCTGGCCAGGTCGGGAGAGCATTCAAGGAATAATGGAATAACATCCGCTCTTGCCAAACCCGATCTGTCGTTCCAAATTCAAGCCAAATGACCTGACTTATGGTGTCACGATAGATGACTTGAGTTTAGAAAATAATCTTCGCATAAAAGTAGCATATCTGAGATGCTATAATTTCTTTTGACCATCTTAATGTACTTTAGCTTGATGCAAAACTCCACTGGCTAAGTCTGCTTTCTTAAAATAGTATTAGCATAATCACAGTGACTCTTCATAGTGTTGGCATTGTGCGCCCCATTTTGAAGGTTGCATAGCGATCGACTCAGGTTCCATTATCAGCTATGAAATCACCCAGGTATTTGTTTTGAGCATAATATATCTACAAAAAAAAACTTTAAACAGATGAATGAAACTTTAAACTACCTAAACTAAACACGTTGTTTCTCTTTTATTCTTTATGGGAAAAAAAAAAAAGAAGGAAACAAATTAGAACTCTGTTTGCCTGTTCTGTGTATATGAAAAGCTTAATCTGTTGCTCCCTTAAGGTAATGGAATTGAAAATAGCTGAGAAACCAATATCATGGGCGTGCACCAGTTTTTAATTAGTTTATCAAAATTTGATCTGATACTGCAAAAGCTACAACTTTAAAAGCTTTGTGCATTTGACTACTGCAGCCTCTACCTCACCCTTATAAGCTACCTTTACCACCACCCACATAAGAACTTTACACCTACCACACTACCACCACATTACTGAAAATTAAAGATGTCTCTGCTGGACAATACATCTCTTCTCTTCATAAATGAAATCTGTTTTGTTTGACTCGGGAAACAGATTGTCTTCCTGTGATAGTAGTGTGCACTTTATCAAAGTGAAATTGAAAGAGGGTTAAGGGCCTAGAATCAATCAAAGATTATTAAAGTAGAAAATGAAAGATTTAGCGATAACAACTTTGATAGGATGCTGCGAAATTCCCTCCATAAAAGTATGACTTTTTTTTTATAGCTTTTTCAAATAACTTAAAGCTCGTCGGACACAGAAAAAACATTTCGAGGTAGTATTACTAGGTATTATGAAGCGATCAAATGCACAAATATCTTCCACCAGGTGATTCCATTAATAAATCCTCTCTGTTTTCTTAAGTAAAAATCAAACATGTAAATCGAGTGGGAGGTTACGCAACTAGTTTGGCCCCATTGGGGTCATTTTTCTCACGCCTATGGAATTACTTGGAATTCATGGTAAAGCTCTTTCAGCAAACATGGACATTTGAATTTATCACAAACTATCTGTTCTCACAATCCATTAGAAATGAAATAATTAGAAAAACAAAAATAAAAAACATGTAAATTTAAATACTCGCTAGATTGATCTAAATCATATCAATCTTATATATATATATATATATATATATATAAAAAACACATTTCATGTATCTTGGGATATATATATGTTTAATGGAATAAAGTAACACATTTTCCTGTGTCTTGTTTACCATAGACGGATGCTTAATGGCCATCTTATTTAAAATGACACATTTGCATCTAGAATGTAATAAAGTCATCCTTATAAACCTAGAAACTCTGCTCCAATTCTTTGTTTAGATTTTAGGAGTTTTCATGTTTTCTTGAACTTAACCATAGAAGTATATACAGGCCATAGCTCCATTGGCTATATAGGCTGAAATTCCTAATTTAAAAACTAATTCAGAAGCAATCCAAGTAGAATAATCACAATACCGTCTTAATTGTATACGCTTCTTCGGTACATTGAATTGAAGTTGGGTTTGGAGAGTACAAGATAAAAGGTTTCTACAATAGCCAAACCATACAGAGTTAATTTCATATTCCTCGGTTAGATGGTGATGCCATATTTGTGATAGAATAGAATGGGGACCTCATTGAAGGTTGTCATAGCCTCGACCACCTCCTTGTACAAATGTTTTCCCCACTCCAGATGATCCTATCAACAATGTAGAAACTGATTGATTGAAAAGAAAAACGAGTGAAGCGCACAAACATTTACTTGAATTTTCTTAGAAATTGAAGAGTTGAGAAATTTGAGAATTTTCAGGCCTTGATTGCAGCCAGGTATTCAATAGGTTAGTGCTCATGACCAAGGCTTCTTGAAGCGTTGAAGTGATTCCATGAGAGAGTGAATAATCGATTCCCCTAAAAGGTTGAACAAGAGCAATAAAAGTTAGTAATAGAACTGTTTTGATATCTAAGAAGAAATTTATGAGCTCTGCTTGTGCGATTCAGCCTTGGAAGCACCAAAATTGAAACATGAGAAACAAACGGATCAAATTGTGCATATGAACAAAAGTACCAGAATTTAAGTCCCAAGAAAACAAAAGGAAACCACAATGTAGAGACTAAAAATGGAAATTTAGAATACCAAAGAAATAAATATACGAGAAGAAAAGAGCTAATTTGGATAGAAATCCAAAGCGCAATCTTCAGCTGATAAAAGTGGTTAGACCATCAAAATTCATTGCTTGAAAATGAAGATAAAAAGTTAGAAATGGAGAGGAGATGAAAATGGTAAAAGTAATTTGAGAATAAAAACTTCAAATACTAGGAAACCACAGAAAACCATATGATAGGTACTTGAAAGGAAAATCGAGAGAGTGAAATCATAAAATGATAATCGATTGAAAGAATAATGTTTACATCAAGGAAAATGCCAAACCTCTGCCCCAAGCATCAATTGTCTCTCCATTATTGATAAATAAAATCGATTTGAGTTTGTTTGTCGGACTTCCACCATATTCGAGAAAGAGCAGTTACTGGATGACTCATTTAAATTTTAAACCAATCGGCGCAGGATTGGGAGAAATCATATTCGCGGCTACTCTTGTGCCTTTGAAATTGGAAGGATGAGAACAATCCCTTATCTTCATTCAACATTTGACTCTGATGAATGTTCTTTGGCTACTGCTGTGACGCTGT
Organism: Tetrastigma voinierianum; assembly: GCA_016808115.1. Classification (NCBI taxonomy): domain Eukaryota; kingdom Viridiplantae; phylum Streptophyta; class Magnoliopsida; order Vitales; family Vitaceae; genus Tetrastigma; species Tetrastigma voinierianum. The sequence goes on along the minus strand of JAEQBH010000645.1, from coordinate 152,278 downwards.
TTGCTATTTTACCTCAGGTGGTATTAGCCTGATTCCAGTTCTGCAGCGGCTGAGCTTCTTTATCGATTGATCGCTGACAATCATACTCAGCTAGAAACTTTGTCGTGATGGTGGAGATATGAAGAAAGCTGCTCTGCGATAACGTTTCTTTGCTCGTACTTACTTTGATCTTCAGTGTCATTTGCTGAGAGACAAGTCGAGGAATCGAAAGCCGTAGGAGAAGGAGAGTATGAGCATAAGGCCATTCAAGCGTCTGGTGCAAGCGGGCCAATAGGATTGCCCTCGCGGAATGGTTTTTCAATCGAAGGTCGGTGTTTCATTAGGAAATCGTACAAGAAGGGTAAATATTTAGGGCTGTCTTAGTGCAGTCAAAAAAACTATGTGTCTATCGTAAGATCTATGGTAGTGGTCTTCAAATTGATGCGTCAATTGCGCATTGTATGGTCACGGCCACTAAATTTCCCTGACTAAAAGTTCCCGAAATTCTTCATATAGTCATGGCTACTTCATTTCTCCAACTAAAAGATTGAAAAATATGTATTTTAGTTACAATTTTATGACCTGATTAAAACTAAGAATTACTATAGCTCATATTTATTTATGTGATGGTATTATAAGATTATCTAATTATTTTATTATTTTGTTCCACAGTGATTCATTTTCTTCCTCATACAAGAAAGCATACTGTACAATCTCCGATCAACCTTCAAATCCAACAGCTACTTGCAGGCTCCATTGACAACCCAAGCCACACTGTTACCATAGAGATTATTCAATTAAAATTACAATAAAAGATAGAACACGAACTTGCTACATAAAGGAATTCTCCACTGGGAGGGTGTACTTTTGAGTCAGTGGTTTGCTTGGAAAGTTAAACCAAACTGCAGTGGCAAGGAGGATTTGTAAGAATCTGATACAGCTCCAGCCTTCAGTTTCTGGGGGTTTGCTCTTTAATATAAATTTTGATGCCATACTCTTTATATTTTGAAACCAGATCAACCAAGCATAGAGTTCCAAGCACATATCTGAATTTCTTCATCTCTTTGGCTATTGCCTCCATAGCTGATTGGAGGTCTTCACCACAACATCAAAGTCTCTAGTCAGAATGAATATCTTGGAAGTTTTCAATATCATTCACATTAGTAAAGCATGTACGATTATAAAGACGAGTAGGAACTTTTGTTCAGGGTATTTTTGCCTTTTGAACAGAATTCCCCTTTGAAATATTATTTGTTTCAGGTTTTCAAGTTCCATCTTTGCAATATTGATATCCTTAACTAAAAATTTGACAAAAACTAGACCAAATCAGCCTCGAACATCTGCCACTTCTCTTTCCACATTATCCACATTATGGGTTTCTATCTCAACATCTTCCACCAACTGCTTAGCTTCACTTGCACATCTGGATGTGTAGTTTTGTGTTTCCTTCTTCAAATAATTTACTCGAGCTTCCACCTGAAGAATTAATATTTCCATCTGTGTTTTATTATAACAACGCAAAAATGCCATTATTAATCCATGTATTCAAACGACATCAATCCAGGACGTCTAAATACCAAGAAAAAAAGTAATTAGATAAAACCATACATGTAACAACAATAGTTGTAACAAAAAATAAATTTAAGCATCATCACCAAAAAACTACGAGTGATTCTGTGATGGAAGATATTATTCAATGGCTTGTCTTAAATCACATTATTATGAAGACACTACTCACATGTAAGCAAAGCCATAACAATAGTTTGCATCAATCAGCAGGTGAAGTAATTGCTTGTTAAAAAATATACTTGGAAAGAGAATCAGATCAATTAATCCTCTATATGAAGCAATCATCCCTTCCTCCCCTACTCCCTACAGAACTACAACAAAAGCTAAATAAATAAAGATAAAAAAATAAAAAATTCTGTGTTTTATAGGCTGGCAAAGCTGCTTTACAAATATAGGGCATGAAAACCTATATGCAATAACATTTGATGTCTAACATTTTTTTTTCCGCACTACCACTTGGTTTGATTGGCTACCCAAACCAGCTATTGGAGGCTTTTATGCTAGCCGGTGTCAATTTATGTTTATTCTTTTTGTTACTAAGAAAAGGATTTGTCCTATATTGTAATACAATAAATTAAACAAAAATATATTATAAATGAATTTGCATTTTTCAACTAAACCAACCTGAATTCAACCCAATCAGCTTCAAGTTTGTAACTAACTTAAGTATAGCGAACAACCTGAGAATTGGGAAAATAAGTTTAGCTTGGCTTCAACTTGGTTAGTACCTCAGTTAGAATTTGGTTTCAGTTGAACTCCAAGGAGATTGTTCTTAATTTTCAGTTAGGATCAAATTAATTATCAACTCAACCAACCCGCCTAAGTTGCAACTCATCTTTTTGTCAAATAAAAACTATTCATTGATATCCCAAACCAGCCAGTGAGAAAATCCTTTCAAAAATATTAAAGATTAATTTAAAAAAAAAACAGTTAGAAAAAAACCTAACAAGAGTAAAGATTGCTATACTAGTGAGGATGACAGAACTTGTACAAGAAACATAGCTACAATGTGCAACCCAAAGGGGTAAAAAACTTCCTACTTAAAAGTACATTTGCATGGTCCACATTTAAATCTTTTGGATATTTAAGGCTTAAGCCTCATATCAGCTATAAGCTTGCTGACTCTGCCAGGCGGACCTCAAGGTGCAAGCCTCAATAGCCTTACAAGCCTGCTTAAGCATCACCTTAGTGCCATCAAACTTACCTAACAAGCTGGCCCTTAACCGACATCCATTTAACCTTGATCCATGGACTTTAGAGACAATGCCATGCACCAAAGATGAATACTATCAGACATTAAATTTCCACATGCTCTGGCGATCAACATAATAAATATTCTTCTATTTTAGGCCCCTCTTCATATTAGTTCAAGATATCACCTTACATACTGTCATTAATGTGAAAAAGCAGCATTGTGGATAATGCATGATCTGTTCATATACAATAATTGTTTTTAGCAATGAAATGTTTGATGTGGGATATTCTTGGTCTTGGTGACAATTGGATGTCCATATAGGACATCTTCTCATGCCTGGAAATAGAAGTATACTCTCTTAATGGAATTTTGAGGAACAACATTTTTAGTATAATCTGAATACATCTAAAACATCATCTTTTTTAATTCTTTATTTACTATTTTTTTATATAAAGTAAAGAAATATATTTCTTGTCAATTCTCTTAATGATAGATTATCCATATAGGACATCTTATTATGCCAAATAGCAGTATACTATGTGGAATTTCTAGGAACAACATTTTTAGTATTTTCTGAATACATCTAAAGCATCATCTTTTTGAATTCTTTATTTACTATTAATTTTTTTATAAAAGTAAAAATAAGTTTTTGGTTTTTTTTGGATGAGTAAAAGCATATATATTCAACAAAAGAGCACCCAAAGGGGCCTATAGGTATACAGTGGTATACAAGAGGGTCCCACCAAGTGACAGAGGAAGAGAAAAATGATAGGCAAAACAAAAACCCACTAGCCCACAAAAGACTATACCCACCAACCCTCAACAACATCCCAGCCAAGTCAAAAAATAAACCAAGGATCTAGAAAAAGAAGTATATCATCTCTGGCAAAAAGAAAGCAAGGTGACTCTGCTCTCAAATTATTGGTTTCTTTTCTTTACAAGCTTACGGCATACACCTAGCGCTATTCTCCTTCCTGAACTGTTATTTGCATTCAACTAGTGCTGGGAAGTTCTACTGAAACAACATTCTGTTCTGAAATTTATGACATGCTGGAGGGATTCATTTACAGGCTTACCAGACCCACAGCCTAACCCACAAGCAGACAGATTTAACACTAATGCCTCACCTTTGGCCCGGAGACATTTGATTCTCTTCTTTGCTCTTCTTACTATGTGGCTGTGGAAGAAAATTACCACTTTACAAGCGGCTAAAGGACAAGCTGAGGCTAAGCTGGAGAAAACACTATTACTGGAAGGCACAGTAACCCTAAAGTATCATCTTTTCAGTTTAATGGTAGTCAAATAATCAAATCTGCAGAAACATATTAGCAATAGGTCCTGTTAGGTAGTTGATTTTTCGAGAGAATTAATCCCTGTACATCAACTGCTAAAGATTCAAGAAACAAATAAAAGATGGGGAAAATAATATTGCAAATATTTTCAATTTATATTACCAAAAGAGAACCTGAAAAACTTACAATTACAACTTTCATTCTGGAATGGCACATCCATAATATAATGACCATTTAATCATATATTCTACTGATGGTGCATTATAAATTGTACTGGAGGTCAAGCCCAATGAGTAAGGAGAGCAGAGAGGGAGATAGAGGAAATGGGGTTATGAGCTTGGCTACATGCCCCCTCCATTCATATTTCTATGTATGTGTGTCTTTGAGAATTTTACGGGACAAGGCTTTGTCATTCTTTCCAAAAATTTCTGTGTTGTGGAGTTTTTTCTTGTAACATGATCAACCTTGTAACTATACTTAAATCAAAGATTTTCATAAATGCCTTTGAGAATTTTATGAGTAGAGGGATTCATCACCCTCCCCAAAAATTTTCTCCAGGAGTTAATCTGTATCCAACATCACTAATATTTTTACCTTCAAAAAAATTAGGAAGCAAAGTGAAAACACAGGATGCCGCAAGATAGACTAAAAGCATGCAACAAAAATGTGCAGCTGCTGAACAACAAAAACAAGTTCTAATTTACTTCATCACAATTGGATTGAAGTGCAGCAACACGATTTCTTTTTGCTTCAATCTTAGTAGCATTTTCAACTGATTATTTGCTGAAATCAACTCTTCCAACTTTGACATAGAGGCTTTGATTTATGTCATCCAGCAAAGAGTCAAGTGCAGGCTTAAGTGTTGATTTGTCAGTTATCGTACCTCAGCAGGCGAAGACCTTTGGCATTCAACACATACTGCAAACCCTGTAGCAGCTTCAACCTGAAGCTGAAAATATTCCAATTACAATAATTAGTTAATGGGTTGAAGAATTGCATGAGAGAGAGAGTTGCAAATAGGTTGAAAAGAGTTGCATGGTGGCATCACAATTTGTCAGTTGAGATGCTATGAAGATTAAATGTTTAGTGTTTACTTTCTTCATGACTGTTAGTTTACTTCAAAAAGTCAAACATGATGCAAGGGGAAAGAATAGGATCCTAAAGCAGAGCTCAGGAGGCAAAGCGTTGGGGTGATCATGGAAGGTTCCATGTTGAACAGTTTACCACCATCTCCGTCTAAATGGTGGTTGAAAAAATTGGCAGAGGTTAAGGTGTCAAACAGATACACATATATATATATATGCTCATGAGCCAATTGAATGAATGCCGAATAACCTTAAACCTTTTTCTGTTTTAGACTATTTTATTAAGGTAGTGTGGTTTGACAGAAACAATTTATTCAAAGGCTAGAACATGACCAGGCATGACAAATAAAAACTGGAACCAGTATAATACTTTAAAAGATAAATGCAGGTAAGGAAAATTAAACTCAAGAGAAATACTATTGTCAATGTTGAATCCCACAGGCCAGTAAACAAATGATGTTTTAGGGTTGACTCTTGGAAACGTACAGTAGGCCTCAAAGGCAGAAGCCATCTAGAATGGAGTTTGCCACTGTTCTACCTGAATTGTGAAATTTTTCCTTCATGGAATTTTCCTTTGTTTGTATTAGATATTAATTTTCCCCTATCTCTCAGTGGATTGACACCAGGCTTCCTATGACCTCTAACCATAGCTCTGGACCAGTTCAGGCACGTTTCTACGAATAATTCGGCAGGAGACAGGCTGGATCCTACTTAGGAATCACTGATTAGTCATTCTACCATATGTTACATTGTTTGCTAAGAACAGGAAAATGTTTGTGTCATTAATAAAATGCAGACCATGTCAAAGAAAAATCTAATGTCCAAATTCATGGAGTGAAAATCCTAGTGTCGATAACAATCACGATGAGCTGAGAGATAAGAGAAAATCAATTCCAGACAGCACCAAACTAAAGAGAATACGAGAAGGAGAAATGCGAAGATTACTAGAAAGGGCGATCAAACTATGAGTTAAGACACATTAAGAAAATCTAATTGGAGAATTATGAGGTATGAAGTCAAACATAGAGAATAAGAAGAAAACATCCTCAGGCCTAGTTTACATTCGATTGAAAGAGCTTTCAAGCTCCTTAAACATGCCGTATCATTATTCAGATCCCAGGAACCTTCCTCCTCGAAGCCGTTTCTTGCCTCAGCTATATCATGATATCTCTCAGGCCTGCGGCTCAGAAGTAACTGTCTCTCTGTCTCTGGCATTCAGCGTCTGCAACTCAACCCTCTTTTATTTAGCTCCTTCCAGACCTCTCATAGAGTTTTTCTTATTACATTATATTTGACCTTCGCCTCCAGCTCATTATCATTCCTCATCAGGTTTCTCCCATCAGACAGATTCTTCCACGAGGAGTTCTTGCAGTGTGGCTGAGCTTCTTTGAGTCTCCTCAATGCCCCCTCGTTGTTTATACCCAGCATCTTGGCTGGGCTGAACCATCATTGTTTCCAGTGCCTCCTCTTGCCTCTGCCCTGTGTCTTCACCTTGGCCCGTGCGTCCTCTCTCTCCCGGCTTCCATAAACTCCTAATCCACTGCCTCCGTCAATATCATCCCCATGAATATAATGCGAGTGTAAGATTTTCATTATGGCGGGCTTTATTGGTCGAGGAACTTAATTGGTTTGATCTAATAAAGTGGAGTTTATAAAGATTCCTTATTAATTTAATATAGAATTTGTAAATTATTAATAATTTGAAAATCTGATGACTTTGTAAATAAGGAAAGGCAGATGAAATTAGGAACTCAATAAACAAAAAAGCTCAGTCTCCCAAACCCTAAGTGATCACGTATTTTCATTCTCACATACGATTCGGAAGAAATACTTTCCTGCGATAAGTGAAGCATTCTCATTGAGCCGGTCATCAATAGAATGGAGGGTCCAGGATGAGTTTCTTTCAACGAGTCTTAAATCGGTCGCATCAAACCCAATTATAGTTCCAAATGGTATGCAATTTACGAGTTTTTTCTCCATTATTGTGCTTTTGTATTCTAACATGGTGATCTGGAGTTAGATTTAAAACGTGTCCAACGGTTGGTATGAGCCCGACCATGGATTAAATTCAAAATATGAATTGAATTTTATTTGGTTTCTTCATCGGCCACGTCGGGTTCCCGAGAGATTTTCATCAAATCTTAAACATGGCGAATTTTTTGTTTGGAGTCTACTCGTGAGGCAATCGGGATCGATGGGTGCACGTCAGCCGAGAGAGGCGAGCGCGCTGCGCATATGCGCGCATTAGCTTGCCAGCAATGTGAGACCGCCCGAATCCCCGAAACCAGCTAGTTTCTTGATGTCATCGCGACGTCCGGCGAGCCAATCGGTGGCCAAACCGGTCAAACGGATTCGGCCGGCAGGCTTTGGAGCTTTGACTGTTTTGGCGAGCGGTGATCGGCATGACGAACCCGGATTTGACGGGGCGGTCAACGCCGACGGATTTTACTTTCAGGCCGGTCAAGGGTCGCGGTTGGCGGGCCGTTGTGGCTGACGATCAGCGATCAATAGCTGTGGCTGCTGTTGCCCGCAGCTTCCACACGGCGGCGCCCACGGCGCTTCCACCGCGCGACGCCGACGCGCGTGAGGCTGGCGTGTGAGGTTATTTTAGACGAGAATCTTGATATCACAAACTCGTGTCAGGGAATTCTCTGCAATGTGGTATATTTATTTTACATGTTTGGCTTTTACGAGATATGAAAATGCGAAGTATGAGCCCTATAGGCTTAGAAATTGGGGTATTTTCACGTATTTTTGTATTTTCTCTATAGTTTTGGAAATACATATAGTAGCTAACATGTATATCTTTGCATAAGGACTATGTAGAGTGTAATTCAAACATTCTTAATGGTCGCAATTCATTAACATTATATATATATATATATTGAATGTGATACATAAAGTCAATATCCACAGTATGAGAGATTTTCAAGGATTCGATTGGGTTGTGACCTTGAAGTGGCACACTTGATTGAGTTTGAGAAATAGATTCTGTTGTGGTGGGATGTCTCTTTGTTTTATTCACGATCATACTCCCAAAGGGAGGTGATCTGTGTTAGTTCATGGAGGGATACATGTGTGCTTGAAGTGAGGCGATCTTAGTGGTTCATACACACCCAAGGTGGTGATTTCATGAAAGATTAGAATATGTTCTCATGGCCCATTGTCATGTGGAGTGTACAAGCGCATGTCATATTTTTACGCCCAAGGTGATTATGTGATGATGTATGTAATTCCTCTGTATGAGTATTCACTGATCTTGGTGTATTGTTTTGTTTGTTTTTTAGGTCACTGAATTTTCTTGTGACGGCAAATTCCATTTCAATTGATGTCACTTACGGATTGAATTTTAAGAAATGGAAGAGGACTTTCTATTTAGAATGGAGCGGCAGAATGTTTGCATTGCTCTTCACAAAAGGATAAGTCGCGAGATATCACAGTACTAGTATTGGAAAATTTTACAGAGAAAACCAGGACTATAACACTGCACAGGGAAGGAGCAATCGGTTTGTAATGACAATGAAGAATCCATACAAGAACACTTAAAGTAGTTTTACAGTTGTTATCAAACTAAGGAAATGATGGCTGACCATAGAGGCTAAAAATCGAATTTCATCTAATCTTTGAGGATTGGTGCCTCCAAAAAGCTCTTCAACACTTGTAAGTGTCCATGCTATTTGGGGTTAGAGATTATGTCCTCGGGATGGTAGACCTAAGAGCGACTTCCAAGCTCTTAATGTGCATTCTTGATGCTTGCATTGTGCATCAAGCCTCAACACCACTACTGATTTTTGGGATTATAAAGACAAACTACAATTCCCAAGATGAGACTTGGTCGGTCATGACTTAATAGCCGAGGTGGTGGCAGAGAAGAAGAACTTAGAAGGAGAAAAGAGCATATGGCCTTATATCTTTTCAGTTCCCATAAGAGGAAAAATAAGAAGTTCAAAAGTCGTAATTATAAAGGTGCTCAAGAAACTACACAGTCAATCTGACAATAGCAGATTAAGAAGACATTCTTGAAAAAGGATGGTGTCCATTTGCTTCTTTGCGAGAAGAAGGTCACATGAAGAAAGAGTATGCCAGTTTAAAAGCTTGGATGTCGAGCGTGGGCTTCACAATTAATGATTCTTTAACACTTATTTGGCGAATCCAACCTATCACGGCACCATCCGGTTCTTGGTAACGATAGTGGAGCAACTAATCATGTTAGATTTACCATCACGAGATTTATGGAGGAAGCCAAACAAGGATGAATCAAGCTCCTTTGTGGAAGCAGCGAGAAAGTGATGTATTTAGTGAGGTATAATCTTAGTTCTAGATTAAGTTTTAAATTGATGTTGAAAGGCACTTTTTATGTACCTTCCTTTAGAGCCAGATTTGGTTTTAAAATTATCGTGTTTTGGATTCATAGATTACTCTTTTGAAATTAAAAGCGATGTTATTTCAATATTTCTTAATTCAAATAAGGTTGAGTCTTTGTCATATGTCCAACGGATTATCTGATTAAGTTTATCTCCCAATGACATATCATTAAACATAAAATTTGAAAAGGTTGTTTCTAAGGAGACCGTACCTAAGGAAGAATCTTATGCATTTGTGGCATAAACGGCAGCCATATCTCTAAGGATAGAGTAGAAGGCGGTAGGAGCTAAAACATCCTACCCGCTCTTAAAATGACTTGAGATATCACGTGGCATTTATGAAGTAAAATGACCAGATAAGAAAGAAAGCTATGATCCGTGAATTCCGGCTTGTTGGGAAGTCATTCTGCTTGGAGTATAAGTGGACTTATACGGCAACCTTGTGTAAATTTTTATTTCATCATTTATTGATGACTATTCTCGATGTAGTTTATTTGTACTTGATTAAAGAAAATTAAAGTCTCTTGACAAGTTCAAGATTTTGAGATGAGTGAAAGCGAGTTGGGAAAAGTCATAAAGGTTGTTAGATGCGGCAAAGGTGGGAAGTATTATAGCAGCATCAGCAGTGCCCAGGGCGACAAGAGCCATTCGCCAAATACTTGAGGATCACGGGATAGTGGCACGAGTTTACTATGCTGCAGAGTCTGAAACCAAAAATGGTATAAGCGAAAGGCGCAATCGGCCTCTTATGGAAATGGTAAGGGAGTATGATTAGTAGGACAAATTGCAGGTTTTCTATGGGGTGAAGCTTTGAAAACGACTTTGTACATTTTGGTCGTGTACCTACAAAGGCTGTTTCCACATTGACTCCTTTTGAGTTATGAATTTAGGCGTAAGCTAGCTTAAACCATCTTGGTTTGGGGATGTCTGAAGTGAAGTTGTATAATCAACATTATTAAGTAAGTTGGACTCGAACCACTGATGTACTTTATATCTTAGGAACATTCGAAGGATATGGTTTCCTATAATCCAGCCAGGCACAGGTGTGGAATCCACAGGTGACTAATTTTTGGAGTTTGATGTGGCGAAATGGCACGCTCATGACTACTGAGGATGATAGTACGATTTGGGTAATGTGGTATCTTTATCTCCTTTCATACAGATAATTGTGGGAACTCCCACACACCATAATGAGCACTGTTGAGACTCGGGATCACATTGTTGAGACGGCTCAATGAGGGTGTCGAGGCTCTCGGGTGCGGGATGTAGCTATTACTATCGATGGGAGATCCACTAGGAGGCAGTGAGGTATACCAGGACTATTTAGTCTATAGGAGAGCAAGACCCCTACACGATATCGGTTCACATGGCCCAGTCGATAACATGAGGAAAATTTGTTTTTACTTGGCCACCGGTCGGAGCGCTAGTTGGATGCAATGAGAGATGAAATTCAATCTATGAGGCATAATGGAGTTTGAGGAACTTATTGAATTACACGAAGGAGTCATAGACCCATTAGTGCAAATGAATTTGTAAGACTAAAAGGACCATAAAGGAAGAATTGAGAAGTTTAAACCAGGCTGGTAGCCAAAGGAGTTTCACTCGAGAGAGGAAGAGGGTAGACATGAAGCAACCTTTATAGGTCTCTTCTAAGATTCTTTGGGTGATCACACTGGCATTAGTTTACTTAATTTCGATATTAGATTACAGATGGTCATTAAAGCGCCTTTCTCAATGGAACCTTAATGAAGAAGTCTATGTGATGCCTTGAAGGTTTGTGGAAAATAATTAGAATTGGCTTGTATGTAATTTGAAAAAGTATTTATGAAGTGCCAAAGCAGCTTCTAGACAATGGTACTTAAAGTTTCATAGTGTTATTTAACTATGGTTTTGTTGAGAATTAAAGTAGATCAATGTATATCTTTGCCAAGATCGGTGGGAGAAATTCATTTTCTAATACTTTATGTGGATGATATCACCTTGCAGCGGTGACTGGTTTACTTGCATGAGACAAAGCGGATGTTGTCAAAAGAACTTTGATAGAAGGATTGCTTGGTGAAACATCACTTGTCACAGGCATTGAGATTCAGACCATTTGGTTTATCTCAGGCATATGTTGATCGATTTTAGAAAGATTCAACATGTAACAATGTGTGCTTGAATTGCTCTCACCAGAAGGTGATAAGTCGAGGCCCATCACAATGTCCTCATTCAGATATAGAGAAAGCCCAAATGAAGAATGTACTTTATGCTAGTGCAGTTCTGGGAGTATTATGTATGCTCAAGTATGCATTCAGGCCGATATTAAGGTTAGTAATGTAGACTTCTAGGCGTATATCAACAAATCCAGATTAATGATCATCAAGTTGTCGCTAAGAAGGTTAGCGAGAGACTTAAAGAGGACAAAAGACTATATGTTGATTTTCAAACATGCTCAGACTCACAATGAAGGTCAGTATTCGTATTCAGACTCATTTGGCTGTCGATTGAAAAGAAGTCAACAACAAAGCTACATCTTTAAGTTAGCGTGAGGTGCAGCATCATGGAAAAGTGAGAAACGTAAATCAATTGCATCCTCTACCATGTGAGTTTCAGAGTACGCTTTTCACCCATACCACTGTGCAATTTGGCCCGAACCCCATTAAGGAGTTAAACGTTTTGATTTTTGTGGATAGTCCCATACAATTTGTATTGTGACAATAACTCGCAAAGGTTGTTTATTAACAACAACAGAGGTCTCAAGGGGTCTACACATGGAGGTCAAGCACCGACTATAAGGAAAAAGTTCAAACTGCAAGTGACGTCATAAAGGAGCACATATCAACAGATGATATGATTGCATCCGTTTAACTAAAGGCCTTCGCCTTGTGTATTTAATCGACATACTATTACTACAGCTTTAGGGAGTATCATGACATCGTAAATTAGTGGAGCTATTAAGTTTTATGTTGCTCTTATGAAGGTTGAATTCAATTTCATTACATTTTTGTAATAATTGAATTTGTATCAACTCTTTTGCATTCAATAAGGTATTAGTGAATGTAGGTTTATCGAGTTGAGTATATATAATTGTTGAAAATCTCAAGGCATTGTGTAAACCTTGAGTACGTGCTATGGGCATTTCGCATTAGCCTTAACAAAGATGTTTTGTTACACATAAAGTAAAGTTACCTATCAGCGTAACACATATATGGTGTTCGTTGGAACCATGATGATATTCTTCGCACACACAGTTTTGGTAGACAATTTTATGAGAGAGAATTTGGACTAACAAAATGGATAACACATTAAGTACTACCATTATGAGGTATTGTCCATTTAACACACTACCATATTGAATCCATATCAAGAAAGGAAAGCACTCAGACTCATGGAAGGGCTTATGAGTACATGCAATATCGCCATTATTCAAATATTGCTCGGTACTTTACGGACTGACACTATTAAGAATAATCTCTAGATCAATATGAAGGTGTGCACACAGTTGTTTCACCACACGCCCATAGAAAATGTAAGATTTTCATTATGTGGGCTTTATTAATTGAACTTAATTGGATTTATTTGGTCTAATAAAGTGTGAGATTATGCACTCACACTGCATGTGGGTCAAGTGTGTGGGCTGAGCACGGCCCAACGTAATGAGAGGGCCCGTATTTAACTCAATAAATAAAAGGTCAAGTCCCTCCCAAACCCTTAAGATACTGGGATGCCATTCCTCAATATTATGTGGATCAGAAATACTTGGCTAATGTGCGGAGAGGCATTCTCTACTTGAGCCAGCACAACACCCCAGGTAAGGATGATGATCTTTAGATCGCTCTTCGTTATGCCTTCATCGATTCCGTGACGCTTCTACTCATGGATTCCAAATTGCATTTAATTTACGCTTTTCCATTATTATGCTTTGTATTCTAACATGGTGATCTAGGTTGATTTAAAACGTGTCCAACACAAGTAACTATCCAACGCATACACAAAAGTATTGTCAAAACAATGCGACACTAGATGGTCATTATACAAAGCAACTTAATCCAAACCACGACAGCGCCTCATGCGGGAGGCCACATGGGCGTCTCGGGGCTTGAGAGCTAATTGTTGAGCTTGATCGGACAATTAGATGCTTGAGGAGGATAGGAAGATCATCTTCAAGTTTGGTTGAGGGAAATCCAGTTGGGTGATCAGAATTTTAGGTTTCAGAACGTCTTTGACGCAGGGAGAGACACGGGAGGGAGAGAGAGGAATGGGAAGCGAGAAAGGAGCGATGGTGCGGATGGCGGAGAGTTGGTAGAACGGTCAGTGAGAGCATCGGAAGGCGATTCCAAGGAGGAAGAAGTGGCTGCTGGCGAAACCAGCGTCAGAGTCGCGGCTGAATTGACGGCAGATGGTCGACGTGAGGGAGGTGGTGGTGGCGGTGGGCGGATGGAGTCCTTCGGACGACGGCGGCCGGTGGCTTTCATCTCTGGTTGTGATTGGCGCCACACTGTCCCTGCCGAGTCTCTCTCATTATGAATCTCTCTTTTCCCGCCTATTGATACAAGGAAATGACACTGCTTTTAAATTTATTTTGAAACCACTTTTTAAATTAATTCTTTAAAAATATTCAGATAAATTTAAATTCTTTCATATTTTGACTGAAATTAAGAATAAGAAAAATCAAATTATTTGGAGAGTTTCAGGTGAAAGTTGTTGCATTTACCTTTTTAATGTCTTGTCCAAAATATTGGACTTTTGATTAACGTATAGTAATTTTAAATGGAGAAATAACTTTTTAAATTATAATAATTTAGATCCCAAAATTTGGAGGCTTACGAGGTTTGCAATCCCACATGGGAAACCGACAAGGGAGAAAGACCTTCCTTTCTTTATAAAAGGAGGCTATCTCCTTTGATTTTGGGGAGAGGAAAAAAATGAAAACCATGGGCCTCCCTCACCAAAGAGAATTAAATATTTTTTTGGGAATAAATTAAGGCATGAGCTTATATAATTTAGACCCTATTTATATCTTAAATTTGTTTTTTTAAGGAGACTATGAGTCTTCTCCATATTGAGTGAGAGGTCCTAAGTAGTCTTAAAGTTTAAAGGTTTGTTTTAAAATAAGATGGCATTGGCGGCAATCTTGGCTCGGGGGCAATCTTGGGAGACGATCTGGCTTTGCAGGCAATTTCAGCTTCAAAAGCGACTCGGTCCGAGGAGCTGTCCGTCCGTTCGCTACTGTGATAAGTTTTCTATATATATATATATATAGGTATATATATATATATATATATATATATATATATATATATATATATAATATAATATTATTATATTTAATTATTACTAATTTATAAATTTTATTATTTTATTTTCCTTTGTAAGTATATTTGTTGCTTTTTTTTTTTATTTAATTAAGATGGTTGTTGATTTTTAATAATTCAATTTATTTTTCCTAAGATAGAATCATTCACTTAATTTATTAAATCCTCAAATTTAAAAAAATTCAAGTTCTAAATTTTCATTTCTCAATTTTAAAATTCAATTGTCCACTCAAAATTCAAAATCCAAATTTCTTATTTTCTAAAATTTAGATTTTCAAATTTAAAATTCAAGTCCTCAAAATCTCAAATTTAAAAATTTCAAAGTTCCAATTCCAAAATTTCAAATTCATAATTTCAAAATTCAAGTGCCCTAATTTTTAAATTTAAGTCATTCAATTTCTAATTTTAATCTTTCAATTTTATACTTGGGGGGGATTCAAATGTCTTACTTAAAATTCAAGTGACATAATTTCAGTATCCGTTACCCACTTCCAATTTCAAATTTAAATTGTACCATAAATTTCAAGTCTCAAATTTATAAAACTCAAGTTCTTAATTTCAAAATTCAATTTCCAAAATCCCAATTCAAAATTTTCAAACTTAAATTTCATTTCAAACTTCTAATTTTTAAATTTTCAATTTCAAACTGGTTTTCAAACATTTCAATGGCATGATTAATTCTACAATTCCGATAAAATAAAATATTGTGGAGCTAATTTGTGTAACAGATAAATGAGTTTGGGTGGAGCCCGACATTCCATATATCCTTTTAATAAGTAATTTGACATCTAATATATAACCTAAAATTCTAATTGATTTTGAATATTTTGTATTTTATTATTGCACTAACATTGTTTCCAACTGATGTTTCTGATGCCGCTCCACACCGTTCTTTCTAAAATGCATTTTCAAAATAAAAACGAATATCGCCTTTTTAGTGGGAAATACATAATAACAAAAAATACGGGGTTCATAAATAGTATGAAAAATAAATTTCAAAATTACCATAATTTGAGTTGAATAATAAAAAGAAAGTACAAGTCTTTATTATTAACATATATATATATATATATATATATATATATATATATATATATACTCACTAACTTTTTTTTTCTCGCTAACATCTTTATTTAAGAATATATGATTTTTTTTTTTGTGATCCTTAGTATGGTTATTTCACACAGATCTATATTTTTATTTGTTTTTACAATTTAGTTGTCGTCTTCATGCACGTGTAATTATTGTCGCCTTTATTCGCGGGTGGTTATCATTATCTTGGTGTGGCGCAGTGGTCGGGATTATCTCGCACAACGCTCTCGCTTTCTGGCCATCGCGGGATGCACTCATTTATTTAAGGTTTAGCGATTCATACAATCAAAATATATATAATCAGAGACAAAAAAACAAATCAATAGTCGTTCATATATTGCATAATTTGAATCATCGATATTTTTGTCATTGTAGTAAAATCAAATGCGTAGGGTAGGCTCAACTATTAAATATATAGGATTTGAGTCGGTTCATTATGCTATTAACGTGAATATTATTTAATTCTTTATGATTTGTAACAATTTTAATTATATATTTGTATCAATGTATTGCTGGTTTGAATCAATTAAATTATTTTTCTCTTAAACAAAAAAATTATAAACAACATTACTTTTATAAACAAACAATTTCTAACTTTCTTAAAAATAAGAATCGTCTTTTCAAGAGAATTTTTTTTTTATCAAATGCATAATCATTGTTTCAAGGGATGGATGTGACACCCCAATCCCGGGGGTCCGTTGACTACCCGTCAACCCGCGGAATACAAGTGGGAGGCTCCAAGCTACTCGACGCCTACTTAGGAAAATCAAAGCAGCTTTCAGACGGAGCTCTACCCAATTAAAATACCTGCATGAAACCTGTCCCAGCAGTCCAATTTATATTCAATATATCCAAGAGATCAAATCACATGAGTAATACGGCCATTTAGGCCCACAATGATCCTCATAATACATACTAACCATGAAGTCAACTATATACCCAATAGTTACAAGAGTTCAAATGTTTTATTTTATACAACATATATTAAAACTAGGGAAAATTCAATACATGTAGATATCGCAAGCCTCAAAGCCACAATCCGGCTTTTCTTCAATCCATGGTCTCTAGGATAGTCTTCCGCACGCTCCCGCGCACTCCGTGAAAAGGGGGATCCCACGATCAGGGTGAGCCAAAGCTCGCAGGGAGAACCGCCCTGCTGGCTATCACCACCTAAGGCAGCCAAGAATGTTCCACTTAACAAACATTCAAGCAAATGCATGATCCTACTGAATGTCTACGGACTAACTCAGATCCCGAGCCCTCATCGTATCTCCTCTCACACTCGCCTGCTTCCTCGTATGAGAATTATTAATTTATTAGTGGGCAACCCTCCGATGAATATATCAATCGGGCGCTCCGACGATTGATATATACAATTCGTTTGTGGACTACCCTCCGATGAATAACATCAACCTGGCCGCTCCGACGGTTGATATATTCTTTAATTTGTGGACTACCCTCCGATGAATAAATATCAACTGGGCCGCTCCGACGGTTGATATATTATTTAGTTTGGACTACCCTCCGATAATTTACATTTTAGACTACCCTCCGAACCTTGTTTCTCTAGACTCATCTCATGCACTCATTCCATATTCCTAGGATGTTCATACATGGAATGCATGTATGCCATTCCAATTCAAGCCGAAATCACATGCAAAATATATATACATGAATATATTTACATAAACTTAAATCATACATCAAAATTAGCTCACTTGGGCATCGATCATACACGAAAGAATTTTAATTTAAATCACTCTACTAACACGCACTTTCACAAAAATATATATTTTTAGAACACCATTCGGAATAGTGAAACCCTGCTTACTATTCCCTAAAATCACAAACACCGATTCACTTAGAATCACACCACGGCCATTCCCGCCCAAAAGACATCAGAGCAAGCATTTAATGCACAAATTAACACCCATCACAACCAAACAGCCCCTAATTATTTCTGGGCAGTCACGACCACAAGAGAAAATCCCAAATAAATTCCCACAATTCGGTCCCATGTTTTGGGACCGATCAAACGGCCCCTCACGGCCTCAAACTAACCGAAACATCGAAAAACCCTTAAAACTGAATAAAAACACAAGTAGGAGAAAATCCCACTCGGAGTTGTCAAAACTCGCAAACTCAGGTCCACGCTGCAGCTCCGCCTCCGCTGCAGAACGTTCTCCCTCTCGCAATCGAAAGTCGATGGTCGATTCTAGCAAATCTAGAGAGAAGCCCTCTCTCTCTCTAAAAGCTCTCTAAAATGGAGCTACTGCATCACTCAAAAAATATGGCTTCCCACGTTTTTTTTTTTTTGGTTGGCTAAATGAGGGAGATGAATTACTATTTGCTGTTTTGTCTTTTACACTTTAAAATCAACTTCCATGTAATACCCATTATGTCCCTCTTCTTCTCGATTTGATATTCGGCACTATCTCTCGCCTTCCACTTTCCATTTGGCTTCATCATACCACCTTATGGTGTATATGAGTACATATAGGACTTTCGTCAGATCGAAGGTGCAACCGATTTCATGACCCGAAACGCGACGCCTTGAAAACGGCCGATCCGACCGCTCCGTAAAATTTATGAAATTTTACTGCAGCAATTAGATTTCTGAGACGACCTAACGGTACATCCAGCTCTCTCATCATCCGAGACCTAGAGAATTACCACGGACTTTAATCGTAATTACAATTTTGTAATTAAATACGATTTTGCCCTTATTCCAGAAATTGAAATTTCTCGGGTCTTACAATGGATTTTTCAATTTATATTTTATTCTTAAATTTAAAAAAATGCTAAGATGATCTTTTAAAAAAA
Organism: Tetrastigma voinierianum; assembly: GCA_016808115.1. NCBI lineage: Eukaryota > Viridiplantae > Streptophyta > Magnoliopsida > Vitales > Vitaceae > Tetrastigma > Tetrastigma voinierianum. Next base: position 133,582 of record JAEQBH010000645.1, on the reverse strand, counting down.
ATAAAGGAAAAAATAAATTGTCTCTTCAAATCAATACTTCTTATATTTAATAAAATTTATAAAAATAAAATAAAATTGTCTCTTTTGTCAAAAAAAACTGGAAGGAGAATGACTTAAATTTTAAAATTTGGATTTTGTATTATTTTATTAATTTATTAAGTAATAAATGTTTTAATTTTCAATTTTTATCTATTACTTTCTCGTTCATTTGACTTTCTTTTTTTTTTAATATCAAATACTAAATATATGTTTTTATATTTATTATTTATAAATAATATAACCTAATAACTATAATTATTTTTCTTTCAGAAAAAAACTACAATTATTTTTATGCATTGCATTTGTTATTAAATTAATTAATTTTATAATACATATATTTATGATTATTATATCATTATATAGACGTCAAATGTTTTCTTAAAGATAGATAAACATTGGTGGAGAGGCGGGACTATCAGAGAATGTGATGGCAACTAGGTTGGTGGTTTCTCAATCAAGCTGTAAAATTCTTATTTTTCCAATATTCAAATTCATAATTTTCAATTCAAAGTCTTAATTTTCAAAATTAAGTCTTATCCTCCCTAATTTATGATTTCAATCAATTCCATGGAATCCCCAAATTTTCAAATTCTAAACTTCTAAACTTCAAAACCAAGTTTCCAAAATTTAAAGGGGTAATTGGCAGGAATAATCAATTGTTTGGTCGATCTCCTTTAATTAGTCTCACCTACTGTTTGACTATGAATAATCCCACTTTTGGGGTTCCCGTATCCTATTGGTCCGTAACTGGAAGCGACATGTTTAGCAGGTAAACTTATCATATGTGGCATAATTAGTTAGATCTCATCCATCTCTTGCCACATGCCATTATATAATTGGCCCTCAAAATTTTTAATTTTTGAAAAATAAATCAGTTTTATCCCCCATCTCATTCCTCTCTCTCATTCTTCACTATAACTTTACTCCTATTCTTCCTCCACCACCATTATCACCGTCTTCGTGACTATCGAAGCTGATGTGTCATTGCAAAATTTGAATGGGTGAAACCCGCTATAGGAAGCGTTGTGCCAAAGGAGTTCTTCTCCTCTTCTTCTTCCTCCTCACCACCATTGCAAAGGCGTTGTGCTAGAGGACCTCTTCTCTCTTTTTTTCTTCCTCCTCCACCCCCATTAGTGTCCACGCTTATAGACAATCAAACAAACACCTTAAAGATATAGATAAGAACATGCAGTCACATTGAAAATCGTTCCCAAAATCGAAGGGCAAAATTTGAAATTACCCCATAGCTTCATGGCCCAATATTCTCGAAAAGTATGGCGAAGGGTCCTGCATATAGAAATCAATCACAATCCACAACCAAGCAAACAAACATCCATACTTGCTTCTTCTTCCTCCATAAGACAATAATTTGAACATAAACCTGACCTTCAATTTCCAAAAGGTGATGTCGTTGTGGCAAAGCGAGGTGCAGATGATTCGAATCCGAATTTCATCGGCCAATAGTAGAGCCACCATCACTAGCAGCTCCTATGCCTTCCAACAAACCGCAGCTACATAGCAACAATTCCACACAGACCCACTTCACAATTTCATCAAAAATAGAGTATCAAAACAAGAAAATATAGAACTAAAAGACTCGCCTTTGTATTGAATTATTCAGAACAACAGCAATGCAATAAGCACGACGACCACATCGACGGAGATCGAGAGAGAAATTAGAAAGATTGAGAATGGGGTTTAGAGGGGGATCGAGATTTGAGGGAAGGTTAAGGTCAAGATTAGGGTTTAAGGAGTGGTAATAAGAGTAGAGGAAGAAAGGTGGGAGATAAAGGAGAAAAAGGTTCAGATTTCATAATTAAGGCAGATAATGACGGTCGAAGGTGGAGGTTAAGGAGGGGAGAGAAAGAGAGATGAGAGAAATGGGGGTAGGGATAAAAATGATTTTTTTTTAAATAAAAAATTTTAAGGATTAATTAGATAGTGACACATGACCATATAAAAATATTTGATGATACTATAGTGACTATAATACCTATGACTCAATTTCTACAACATACTGATGATCATAATCCGATCCGTTGTCTATATAATTAAATAAATTGTGCCCGTTTGAATTGCCCGCACACAAATAAAACATTGGAAAAAGACAACGAAAGCCAAAACATCATAATAAGATGACGACACAAAACCAACCGCCACAACAAGACGAAAACGAAATCATGAAAACAAAATAAAACTCATATCTATGTGGAATAACAACTTTATTAAGAAATTAATTGATATAAAGATGTGTAGAGGGGTGATTTCATGCTGAAAATGACAAAAAATCACCCCTTATTTCTTAAGAAACACGACTCTATTTGCCGACAAGGGATACATTTCAACCATTTGACTTAGACTTGATTTTTCTTATACATTTTTTTTCTCTTAAGTCACATTTAGGGTTTTATTTATTATTTTGTATTCTCTTTTAAAAATAAAACTAAAATAAGTGGGTAATCCAAATGTTTTTAAAAATGATTTTTCAAAAATATAAAAACGAGTCTTGCCTTTAACTAGGAGGCACATCATACTAAAAAATACAGGATCCATAATTATTTTTTTTTTATTTTGCCATAGATAAATCAGGTCTATTTAGTTACAATTTTTGAAATTTGTATTTTGTTTAGAAAAACAAAAAGAAAAATGAATTACAGTCTTTGAAAAAAAAAATTTGTTTAGAAAAAAAAAAAAAAAAAACAAGGAAAACACTATGAACATGTTTGGTTTTTTTTTTTTTTTTTTTTTCTAAAAACATAGAAAACACGTAAAATACTAAATTCGAATAACAAAAACAGTTTTATGAGAACACAAAAACAATGTTCTATGTGTTTTCACAAACTGTTCTTAATAATGATTTTCAAAATCAGGAATCAGATAGACGCATTATCTTTTGATTCCAATTTTTTTTTTTGACAAATTATCTCTTGAAGATACATTCCTCTTTTTTTCTTTTTTCTTTTTTACTAAAAAGTCATAGATGATGTCTTTTTTTTTTTTTTTAACTTTTATTTACTTTTGTATATTACATTATAGTCTTATATTTTTATAAAGATTTGATATTGGTTATCCTATATGTCAATCCCACCATTTATCACTTAGTCACACCTCAAGGGCAACGATGTCTTCTCCCATAATTTTTTTTCTAAACAAATAATATTTTTTATATTTTAAGAAATCATTTTACCATTTACTTATTTATTTAAAAAAAATGGTCTTTTCTTCCATAGACCTATTAAAGTGGTAAATGAGTAGGATGGGATGAGGGTAGTCCCAAACTCAAGAAAAAAAAAATCACAAATCTTTATTTATGTGTAATAAATATACATAAAAGAAAAAAAAAATATTTTTATAAGAATTCTAAGTATTAAGATTATGTTTGATTTCCAAAAAATTTGCAAGAACATACAAGATAAAGGAAATAAAAAATTAAATTAGACATATTATTTATGTTTATTATTTTAAACTCAATGTATTTATTCTAATTCGGACACTTTTTTTTTCTTAATTGATTTTATTTTTATTTGATTTGAGTCTATTATAATTAGACAACTAAATATATAAAATTAAAAAAGAAAATTCTTATCTTTTATTTTCGCTATGTTAATTTCCAAAAACCAAGTACAGTTATTTCGGATCATAGATGTAAGAAAAAATTTAAGTCATTGAATTCAAGCCGTGATTTAAATAAAATTAGCAATGTTTCATGCAACATAAAAATGTAGCTTTGATTCATAATTAAAACCTCCAAAAGACAAGCTTGGAGATAGAGATGGAGGTTTTCCCTTTTGTACCGAGCAACAGACCAGGGTAACGTTTTTATCCTCAGAACAAAGTTTGTACGTCTATCTAAATCTACATCAAAATGGAATGTGCCAATAGTGTGTTGTGATAAAAAATTAGAAAGTGATAATGGATCTATATTGGAATTTGATCTCTTGAAAATAAATTCTATAAAGGCATTTAAGAAGATAAAACAGATATATTTATTGTTAAATAATTGAATGTCTACAATCTGTGTAAATGAAAAACAGTGAAGGCAAATAGCATGCATATTACACATACTAGATAATCCATTATGAGAAGTTTCACAAAAGGCATACTTTTTCTACCTATGGCCGCGTCATTTACATTCAAGATTATCCAATTGATGTTTGTGTATCACATTATTATCTCTTGGTTGTTGCCAGTGATCTCTTTGAGCAACCATTAAATGTACAAAAGATAAGGAGGGAAACAGTTGCTAGTGTGATACTATCTGAGGACTTTGTACAATAAACATGTTTGTTGGCCAGCAAAAGTGGCTAATTAAGAGATCCTAGTAAAAAGGCATGTGATAGGATTCAAAATGTAAATCCAAACAATTGGATGATTATTTTTGTTTTCTGACAAATTGTTGAAGTCACTCTTTAAGTTTGATTTTGCTTCTTCTTGAGTCATGACCCACCTCATGACCAGCATCTGTACTGATTAATTGTTATTCCATGCTGAGTATGAAGTTGCAAAAGGATTTCATAAATTAATTAGTATGGGGAAATGTGCAAATGCACTCTTATGGAAAGATTTTAGAAGCGAATGCATTGTTCTTCTAAATGTAGAGGAATTTTTATTGTGTTATAAAAGAATTTTGTTACCTTTGTTATTAAACCTTTACATGTTTAATAACTCAGATTTTTCTGTAAGTTTTTGTATGTTCTGTGTGTTTAAATATCCATATATATACGCGCACACACACGTACACAAGTACACACACATGATTAAAGCCTGCAGTCAAGAAATATAGGACTTTTCATGGTGATTGTGTTGAAAAACTGAAAAAGAGGACCGCAGTATATTGGTAAATAGTAAAGAGTGTTGGTATGAAAACCTTTGAAAGGGCGTTCTTGTTTATTTTAAAATAAATGGAATCATTTTCAATTGAATGGGAAAAAAACATTGAAAAGGTATACATTTTGTAAATAAAGTTTGATTGATGCTATTGCTGCTTATAAAAGAAGTGTATGACACATAGAATTGTGTTATAATCAGGATACACTTACGTATGATTTTTCTCAGGATGAGATTCTATATTCAACTTCTTTTCCATAGAAAGTAATTCTGGAGTTGCTGTATATATCTACCTTGTGAACTTTGGAGGTTCTGGTTGATGACCATTTTAACCAATTGATAATCATGTAGCTTATCCTATGACATGATGTACCAGTATCTTATCATGGTGTAATACATTGATAAATAGAGAGTAATGGGAATGCCACAATAGTTTAATACTCGTACCAAAATAATTTGGAGATTCGTAATTTTGGTAGCCTTTGCTTATATTATTTGTTTGCTGATATATTGTAATTTTTTTTGTAACTAAGCCATCCTTAACATTATAAATGTTTTAAAATTGATTCTCAGGTTTAGTTTTCAAATGGCAAAAGGTAGCAGGGGACGACGCATAATTACTTCCCGTCAGTTTAGGCCAACTCCATACCCATTGCCATCGGGTAAACAGGATGTTTAAGAGGTAATCTACTCAAAGAAATGCTACAAATCCTTGGATAAGAAAGACTGGGAAGATGCAACCTGTTCAGGCGCATGGAGCAATTTCACAATGCGGTTCTTCTCCTTTGCTCCTCCCATGACAAGGGTTGTCGTCCTTACATGTGTGGCACCAGCTTTCGCTATTCCAACTGCCTTGACCAATACAAGTGTTTGATTATATGTATATGACAATTGTATATTTTCCTTTTTAAGATTGGTATAGCTTAGCTTATATAAGGCTTCACCTTGTGCATGTAATATACTTTTTGATATATACAAAGACTCAAGTCTTTCTTCATGACATCAGAGTGGGTTCTTTGAATTTTTTTTTCTATTTCTCTCAACGGTCTAGGCATTACAGCCACCGTATAACTCATTTTTCCAGTGAACACCACTGTTTGCTCTTTATTTCCTACCATCGCAAGCCTAAAACTGAAGTTACAGGCCATTCGGAGGTAGATCTTGTTGAGACGATTATGCCGGTGCGCAGGTGCAGCCCTCAAATACTCTCCCACACGCCGCCTGCAGCTCGCCGTATCCACGCCAAGCATGAACTTCACACGCCTTCAACCTATAGAGCTTTACGCCGCCGCTGCCTCGACCGCGCTAGCTACCCGCGCCCGTTGACTGTGCCACGTCAGCACTATTGACCGTTGACTGTTGATCGAAAATTTGACCAAGTGCATTCTGACTTATTTTCTTGTCCTGACTCCATTTTGTTGTCCTTTTTTCGATTCAGAATTTAGATATGCCAGGTAATGAGATTTCTCGTCCGATTCATGTTATTTTTTATGGAGATAATATCGTCGCTGGTCCTGGCCATGCAATTATCTCAAAGGTCGCAGTCAAGGGCTTTACATTCTAATGACCGGTCCCATTCCCAAAAAAGTGGACAAAGAAACTAATTCTGCATATGCCATTTGGATTGAAGGTTGGGAAAGTGCTAATCATCAGATCATCACTTGGTTACGTAATACATCTATTCCATCCATTGTTGATGAGTTTGACAACCTTGATATTGCCAAAGAAGTTTGAGACTTACTTGTTACTCGATATGCTGGACCGAGTGGTGCTCGCAACTTCAAGCTCACGCACAAACTTTATCAGATTCATTAGGAACCAGGTGAGTGTATTATCGTATCACAACCACGGAAATCCATTCGGGATCACTAACTTAAATCAACCGCCAAATTCGTTGACACCGTTGGTCATTTTCACCGTGAACAAGGACGACTGTTTCAATTTCTAATGGGGCTTCGTGATGAGTTTGAATCATCCAGAAGTCATATTCTATATTAGAATCCTTTGCCAACAGTCTCACAACCTATTCATAAGTTAGTTGATGATGAGACATGTCTTCTCGACTCCATCCCATTCTACTGCACTATGGTTCTCGCTACTTCAAACACGTTCGTAGACACTACTCCCGCTGCTTTTCCTCCGCAGTTCATCTACCCATGTTTCCAAAGGCAAAGGTAATAATGTCAGATTCCATTACAACAAATAAGAAGCTCCTTCTTATTGTAGTTTCTGTAAGAACAAAGGTCATTTTGTTGAAACATGTTATACTTGTGCTACGTATTCTTCGTAATAACACTAACGTCAATCGCTTTGAATTATCAACTGTGGAATCTCATTCCAAGTATAAATCTTACCTCATCTCTCTATATGCATCTACAGATATGGTTAATCGCTTCATCTTTCCATCTTCCAAAGGCATCTAACACGCTCTTCTATGATATCGTACTTCTCCGACATGGCTTTTGATTTGCTTAAGCGCAATCATATGACTTCTTCTCCTAGCTGTTGTTCCTCTGCCATACTTCCACTTCTCTCCCTACTATATATACTGCAAAATGGTTCTCTTTATGCATGTCTCCCATCTGTAATGTCTCTACACCACTTTGTTCGTTTTTAATGCTTGTTCGATTCCTAACTCCACTCATAATCTTATATATGCTGGGTAGCTCACTGAACTATTTTCTTAACCTTTTCTTCTATCGTGGCTGTGTGAAGATTTCAATGACAGATCACAGGATCGCCCGCAAGGTTGATGAGTGCAAAACTCCATCTATGTTTTGAGTTCATTTCACATGTTATTTTGTGCATGACATTCATATTCATGTAAAACTCATAACATTTCCTCTAAACTTGGTTTTGTAGGATTCTTGATGAAAAGCAACTGATTTGGCAAGAAATGAGCAACATATTTCCAAAAGAAGAGTCAACCGAGATCTCACACAAGGCGCCATCGAAGATTAATTTTCTGTACCATCTGGAACATCAAATGGTTCAAATTCCTCATGGCTGCATTCTACATTCAGCAGCTTCAACGAAAATGGCCACGCCAAACTTGTTAAACGAAGAAGTTATGGCCTTAATAAAGTTAGAGAAGAAACCAGCTTGCTGCCCGTAAATTAGTCGCGACAGAAACGCAAATAGCGATGTAAAGCCGCGTGTCGCGACGTAAAGCCTGTGTCGCGGATTACAGTTGGTGTCGCGACACCAAGTTGGTGTCGCGACAGAAAACTGGTGTCGTGACAGATTGTTGGTGTCGCGACACCATTTTGTGTCGCGACGTAAAAGTCAGTGTCGCCACAGCAGTCGTGTCGCGACGTAAAGTCGTGTCTCGACCGTAAACGCCGCAGCAACTTGAAAAGGCCGAAAAATTAAGTTTTTTGACCTAATTTCGTGCCCATTTCACCTCAGACCATATATATACTCGTTTTTAGGTAAAGAGGCAATGGGAGGATTTGAGCTCTCTCTTGGGTTTCTCTCTAGACTCCGCTCTTATTTTTCCAGCTTTTCGTAGATTTTGGATTGCTTTTAGATCTTAGAGTAATTTTTAGCGTATTTTATTTCTATTAAAGATTTTTCTGCATCAGTACACGAGATTCGCATTTCACTAAGGTTCGTACAAATATTGTAAGCCAAAACTGGATTTTCTCTCTCTCTCATGGGTTTTCTCTCTAAACCCATTCATTTTCTAGTTTTGTCACAGATTTTTATTTTTAACAGATCTTTAGAGGTTTTAGACAGATTTTTATTTTTATTGAAGAGATTTCTGTCGTATCAGATATTCAATTTATTTATCGTTGAGGCGAAGATTTAAGCTCAAATCAGGGTTTTTCTCTTCTTTCTCTTGATTCTTTCATTTTCTGTTTGCTTGATTAGTGATGATTGGAATTCAAGAATGGAACATTAAACACCTCTAGGTTGGGGGTTTAATTGTTGAACATCTCGATTTGGTGCTTTTTCATTATTTTGTGGTTTTGAAAGGACAATTTATATAATTGGTAACGTTTCATATAATGAATCTGCTCGGAATATTATAGCTTATACCCAAAAGAGTCGATTTTGCTCGATTGTGAGGCCCGAGTGACACAGAGATGGAGATTCCGAGAGTAAAGAGCAGAATTTAGGGGTATGTTAGAATTAATATCTGGGAACTAATGAACTCAAAATTATTTCGATAGATCACTAATTTACCTATGGTGTGAGGATTAATTAGATGATGTATCAATTTAGCTGATCGTAGAGGTTTCTCCTTAGTCCGATGAAAGGATCTTGATCCTGTTAGCAAAGATCTAATCAAGGAGATAGAAAATTTTATTAGATTTGAAGGACGAGATACCACCATATCGAGAAGGCTTGCATAATCCTGTCTATGGGGCAAGAATTCTTCAGTCCTAAGAAATGGTTGTGAAGTATTGAAAGGCAGAAAACAATCAAACTAAAGAGTGCCAATTCCCATAAGTAGTTATTTAGACCCATTTGTCCCGAAAGAATATGGATTCTAACTAGTGAAATGTATGGTGTATGGAGAAATCCACGCTATACTACATTGCTCTTTAACAAATCTAGTATTCAACTTACAATTGTTGCGCTTCAAGGAAAATGCAAACTGTTTTGTAAATAATTATCCCATCCTGGGTGACTCTCTTCATACCTTTAGAATTAAGTAGTTGTATATTTGTAGATTTTTAGGATTAGTTTTAAACTGGGGTTTTTGTTTCAATTAAATTGATTTTATTCTCGACATCCTACTTGGTCGCTAAATAGTGAAGAGCCCTTGTAATCGGTGATCAAATCTAATTAGAGAGAACTCTCCAACTCGTGGTACGAGCATCCCGACTCTTAGAGTCCACTTTCTTATTACTCAGATGACCACTCATGAAGGGGTTATGTTGGTAATAATTTCATTTCCAAGTGAGTATACTTACTTTGTTTCAAATCAGTTTTTGAGTATTTACCACATTCAATTTCTTGACCATATTTTCACGATATACATCATTTGGTCTCCTTTTTGCTAAGTTTTGGCGCCAAGGTCGTGATTGCATAATACCCTTGGTAATAACGCTGTAAATTTGTATATCGCCTCAGTCAATCAATGCTTTTTGGCGCCGTTGCCGGGGATTGGCGCGGTTCACTTTCTCTCATTGGAAGTTGACATTTTGAAGAACGAGTGATTTGCTAATTTAGGCCATTTTTTTTTCTTATTATTATTTTTTATTTTTGGTTGTGAGTTGTTTCTTAGGTTTTTATTTTATTTTTATTTTTTTACTATTAGTATTTTTGTACTTTCTTTTCTTTGTTTTTCTTCTTATTTGTAGGTACTCATGGAGGGAATATTCAAGTGAAGATGGAATTGCCTCCATAAACCAAAGCTTGACTTCCTTATTCATCATTTGAATCAAAAGAATTGAGAATGACCCACTCATGGAACAAGGAGTATTGCCTTATCAGGGAGCTCAACCCCCACATTTCAAAAGAAAAAGAGTTGTTTCTTATTGGGAGCAGAATTTCTGAACATGGATGGTAGAAGATGAGTAGTCTTCATGAAATTTTGAAATTCAAGATTTACATACCTTCCAAGTCAACACTAGAGCTAAGATTAGAAAAATAGAAGGTCAAGTGGACACTTAGTCAAGCATTCCAAGGATCAATCTTCTAGGACCTCTCTAGCAATACTTTGAAAAATCCCATTGAATGCACTGGATAACCATTGACGATGTCACGAAATTTCATATCTTGAAATCTGTGGAAGAAGGTGAAAATGAGGTATTGAGAACAGAACCTCTAAACAACTTAGAGGATGAAGGAGAGCCATTAGTGGATAAACTGAAATTTGAAGGAAAGTCAAGTAATGGCTATTGAAAACATTTTGGTGAATTGACACATTCACTTTCCCCATCGATTTTGTGACTTGGGGCATTGAAGGGGATCTACAAAATTCTCAAATACTAAGGAGACCACTTCTTTCCTCAAGCCAAGCATGGATTGACATCAAAAAGGGGGAGCTCACCTTGCTTGTGGGTGAGGAAAGCAAAGTTCAATCTTCTACCAACCATTACCTTTGTGAGCAAAAGAAAGAGAGACATGTGCAGAAAATTCTGCAGCTTGCTTCAATCAAGGAGCACATGTTTGGCTTGATCCCCCTTAAGCATAAATGTGTTTATCTACTTCACATAGAGGACTGTTTTGAAGAAAGAGTGGCTGAACCACCAGCCATAATTAAAGAGAGGGATTTTGAGTTTCTTTCCCCTCTTCCAAAGTGCGAAAGAAGACATCCTTGAGCTGAATGGTTATGAAGGAAGTGCTTTCCAAGATGAATGATTGGTCAAATGGAGCTTCGTGCTTTTAATGAGTCTAGTGGACTCTAAAAGCGGGTAGCTTCTTACAGGCAAACTGGCTGATAATAGGATTCTATCCATTCTCTTTTCTTTTTCTATTTTTTGAATTCTATTTGTTTGTTTATGTTTTTTTTATATTTGGGATGAAAATTCAGCGGTGTTTTCTTTTGTTGTTAGTGTTTTCGGAATAGATAAGTTTGAAGCTCAACATGTTGTCATGACTAGTTTGCAGAGTGAAGGCAAGAAGTTGGAAAGTGGTTGGTACAATTATAGTGCTTGAAGTGTGAAAAAAAAATGGGTGGAGGTGTTCATCAAATTCGGAGTTTGAGATGAAAGAACCAGTTGAGCCAGAAATATAAAGTTGGAAGGTTCATGACAATGCTTGCAGGAGAATTGAAGACAAAGAGATGAGTTTAAGCATGAATAGAAAGCATTAAGGGTTGCTATTGGGAGAATTTTGAGAGAATATATAAGCATGAAGGACTTTTGAAGGATACTTGAAGTGATATGGGCAAGAGACAAAGCAAGGAGAACCTAAGGAGTCCAGAAATCATCACCTTTGGACAGCATTGAACATTCTGATTTTCTGTATTGATTGGGAGCCTGACGGTTCCTCAGCCCATGAGCACATTCTACATTGAAGAGCTTTCCAACGAGTCCTTACATCAGATAAGGAGCTAAAATGAAGGAGATATGAATTATAACAAGTTGGATAAAAAAAACGGGTTAGGTAGAATTGTTGACGTGATACTTACCACGGTCACGAAAGCAGAGGCTTTTAACCCTTTAAAACCCATTTTTCTTCTTCTACTTTATACTCTATCTTGCCATACTCATCTTTTCCTCTAACCCTTATAACTTCTAACAACTTTCAAATTCTTCTCCCATCCACTCCGTCTAATCACATTCTCCGATCCATCTTTATCATCTTCAAGCTTCGAAACCCATCACAAACCCTGACTTTACCTTTGTTGAACCCAAATTTTTCACATCCATCATTCCAACATAAGAGGAGTTACAATGGAATTTTTGTGTGATTGTTTTATTTTGAGTTCTTTGTGGATCATTGTTGATTGTGGAGTGATTTGCATATGTGTGAAGGTTTGAAAAATCAACTCACTCATTTTGAGGAGTGAAGGAAGTTGGTGCACGAAATGTTTGAGAAAATGCCAGCCCTTTCATGGCAAGCCAAAAACATATCGGGGTAGTACACCAATGTCCAATGTCTAAAATCATCAAGTTTCCTATTCAAAGTGGCGAGACTCTGAAGGGGAGTTCACTTTTCCCTGACTCTCTTTATTACTCTTTTACTTTATTTAGCTTCCTTTTTACTCATTGCTAGGCATTTAGGACAATGTTCATCTCAAAGTTGAGGTGTTTATTTTTGTTAGTTTATCATGTCACACCCTGTTGCAAATGACAACTTTGAGGATGAAATTTTACAGTGTTTTTGGATAATGACTTTGTTTGATGCTTCACAAACACATCTTAGTTTGGTATATTTTTTTAGTTAGAGTTTATTGGAGTTAATTGAGTTTTGCTTGGGTTATTTGTGATGTCAATAAGGACCATAAATGAACCCTTGGCATATGGTGTTAGAGTATTGGGACTTCATGCTTAATGGATTCATCTCTTTAATAGGCCTATTTAGTCATTGGTTTCATAAAAATCCATGCACGTGGCCACTAAGTACATGAAAAATAAGTTTTTTGCTTGGGTTAGAGAAGGTTTATGAGAATCCATCTCTAATTTTTGATCTCCATAGGTTCTAGAACTTGTTGGTATCGGCTTGAGGCGAAATCCTAGGCAACACAACAGTTGAGAAGTAGTACTGAGCCTTATCTTGGAAAGATTGTGCCTTCAAGCTAACCCTATTAATAGCACTTATGCATATTCCTTTTGTACCAAGATGTTGAGCCTTGGCCAAAAATTCTGTTTAAAAAAAAAAACAAGTTTAAACCAATAACCTTCTATATATCACTATCCCTCAATAAGAACCAAGCTCTTATGAGGATTTGAACATAATTGAGAAATGTGGTGAGGAGCAAGTTCAGGGTTATTTTCCTAGGAAAAATAACTCCAAATTAGTTAAATGAGTTAAGTTGAAAATCAAGAAGTTGTCAAAAAAAAAAAAAAAAAAAAAAAAACCGAGAAAAATATCAAATTAGTAAAGAAAGCGAAAATACAATAAAAAGTCAAAGGAAGAGTGAGTCACAGCCTCGTGGCCTTCCTTCCCTGACAAATAAAATCTAAGGGTGTCTCAGCACTCATGCCTAAAGCCAATTGGTTTAGGAGCTATTGATTTAAAAGCTCGCTAGGGTTGGTAGAAAGCTTAAGGGGTTTTGACATTGCACTACTCTAATAACCTTATCTTGAAAAAGGCTTCTTGATGTTTGTTGAAAGAATCACGAGAATTTATGCCGAAGTGATATGAGGAGTATGGAAGGATGCACCTAAACAGTTTTGGGGTGTTTGAGTACATTTATCTTTGATGGTAGAATCGGGGATGGAGTAGGAGTATTGTACGAGGAAAAATATGTATGTTTGGGTAAGTTTTAGCCCTAAAATGACTACTCAGCTACCCCTTACCCGAAGCCTTACATTCCAAGCTTATAAAGACCTACTTGATCTTGAGAGTTGTGTGTGCCTACATTAGTGGAGAATGATAAGAACAACAAGCCTATGGAACCTAAATAAATTATCTTAGGAGATCCACATACTTATCTCAATTCTCATAAACTCATCTAGCTTGCAATTGTTTGGATAGGAAGACACACACACACACACTAGTGAGAACCATGATCTAAATTTGTCTATTATGAATTGTTCACTATTAAAATGAATAAATTATCTTGATCATATTTTTCTATATTCCTTGTAAGGGTAATTCTTGAGACATCTTCATGTACACCTTAGAAGCTTGATTACTGGGTTGTGCAGTTCATCTAAAGGAGTGAAATGAACTCTTCTCTTCCATTGCTTGGGGGCCAGCTCAACTTCTTTCTTTTCTTTGCTTGAGACGAGCAAAACTTCAGTTGGGGGTGTTTGATGAGTCTGAAAACTCATCACATGTTTTGAGTTCATTCACATGTTATTTTGTGCATTTTATATCCATATTCATAATAAAACTCATAAATTTCCTCTAAACTTGGTTTTGTAGGATTATTGATGAAAACAAGTGATTTGGCAAGAAATAAGGCAATATATTTCCAAAGAAGAGTCAGTAGAGAGTCTCCACCGGCGCGCTACTGGGAAGATTAATTTTTCTGTACCATCTGGAACATCAAATGGTTCAATTCCCTCATGGCTGCATTCTACATTCAAGGCTTTCAACGGTACTCACACGCCCAAATCCGAGTTAAAGCGAAGAAGTTATGGCCACGAACAAGTTAGAAGAAAAACCCGAGTTCTTGTCGGAAAATTAGTCGCGGCGGAAATGCGATCGCGGCGAAGGCTGGTGTCGCGACGAAGGCGGTGTCGTGACGGATTGTTGGTGTCGCTGACACCATTTGGTGTCGCGGCGAGCTGGTGTCGTGACAGTTGTTGGTGTCGCGACACCATTTGTCTTCGCGACGAAAGTTGGTGTCGCGACCGGAAAGGCCGGTGTCCATGACCGAAGGCGGTGTCTCGACGAAGCATTGCGACAACTTGAAAAAGTAGAAAATTAAGTTTTTGACCTAATTTCAAGCCCATTTCACCCTAGGACCATATATATACTCGTTTTTTAGGTAAAGAGGCAAGCGGGAGGATTGGAGAGCCTCTCTCTTGGGGTTTCTCTCTAGGCGCCCGTTTTTCAGGTTTTTTACGTAGATTTTGATTTGTTTTAGATCTTAGAGTAATTTTTTTGCAGTTTTATTTCTGAAGATTTTTCGATCTCTGTACATCATAGATTCGATTTCACTAAGGTTGGACAAATATTGAAGCTAAAAATGCGGATTTTCTCTCATAAGTTTCTCTATTGCCCATTTTCTTAGTTTTTCTTTGCCAGTTTTATTTTTAATAGATCTTAGAAGTAGTTTGACCAGATTTTTATTTTATTGAAGAGATTTCGGTCTTTGTATTTCGAGATATTCAATTTATTTCTTGTTGGCGAAGATTTAAGCTCAATCCCAGGTTTCTCTTCTTTCTCTTGATTTCTTTCTTCATTTTCTTACTTTTGTTTGATTAGTGATGATTGGAATCAGTGTGTGGAACATTAACGCCCCTCTGGGTTCAGAGTTTAATTGTTGAACATTCAGATTTGCGGTTTTTCGATTATTTTGTGGGTTTGAATGCGAATTTATATAATTAGTGCATTCATATAATGAATTGTTCGAATATTAGTAGCTTATATACCCAGAGCTGTATCTTTGCTCGATCCAGGGAGCCCTACGGTGACAGAGATGGAATTCCTAAGAGTAAGAGCGGTAACTTAGGGTATGTTAGACTAATATCTTGGAACTAATGAACTCTGAAAAATTACTTAGATAGATCACTAATTTACTCATGGTGTGAGGATTAATTAGATGATGTATCCAATTTGAGTTGATCGAGAGGTTTCTCCTTAGTGCGATGAAAGGATCTTGATCAGGTGTTAGCAAAGATCTAATCCAAGGAGATAGAAAATTTTAATAGATTTGAAGGGCGAGATACCCGATTACATTGGAGAAGGCTTGCATTATCCACGTACATGAAATGAGGAATTCTTGGAGTCTAAGAAAATGGTTGTGAAGTATTGAAAAAGAAAAACAATCAAATCTTAAAGAGTGCCAAATTTTACAAGTAGCTATTTAGACCCATTTATTCCGAAAGGAATATGGATCTCTAACTAGTGAAATGTATGGTGTATGGAGAAATCCACGCTATACTACATTGCTCTTGGACAAATCTAGCATTCAACCTGATTGTTCTTGCTTTCAAAAGGAAATGTAAATTGTTTTTATAAATAATTATCCCTCCACTAGTGACTCTCTTCATACCTTTTAGAATTAAGTAGTTTGTTTATTTGGTAGATTTTAAGTTAGTTTTAATCGATTTTTATTTCAATTAAATTAGTTTTATTGAGCATCTACTTGGTAAGCCTAAATAGTGAAGAGCCCATATGTCGGGGTGATCAAATTCGATTAGAGAGAACCTCGATCCTGCAGTAGATGCGATGCTCCGGGACTCTTAGAGTCCACTTTATTACTGTATGACGTGCACTTGCGGAAGGGGTTAAGTGTTGGTAATACTTTTCATTGGATTTTTTAGAGTACTCTGCCCTTTTGTTTCAAATCGAGTTTTGAGTATTTACCATTCACTCCCTTGACCATATTTTCACATATACATCATTTGATCTCCTTTACAAGTTTTTGGCGGATTCTTAGGATTAGACAACGAATCCTTTGGTAATAACGTCGTAAATTTGTATACGTCCTTTGGTCAATCAACAAAGGTCGGAAGGTTATTTGAGCTCATCTTTCTTAATCTACCATCCTCTCGTCTCTCTGCTTTTTCCGTCTTAGGATAGAGCACCTCTTCTCTTGCTTTATGGAATTCTCGCCTTGGTCATGCATCTATCTCTAGGGTTAAATTGTTAGGTTCAGTTTCAAACAAGTGTTTTGATTGTATGCCTTGTCAATTTGACAAACAAACTGCTTTACCATTTAATAATCTCATGCTCTCTCTCCTTTTGATCATATTCATTATGATGTATGGGGTCCTTCTCCCATTACTACTCAAGGTGGATCACGTTATTTTGTTATTTTTGTGATGATTTTTCCCAATATACTTGGATTTATCTCTTCAAAAATCGTTTTGAACTTTATCAAATATATCATGACTTTATCAAAATGATTGAAACACAGTTTTCTAAACCTATTAAATTTTTCAGATCTGATAATGCTTAAGAATATAAAGCCCATGAATTTACTTCTATTTGACATCAATTTGGTACTGTTCCTCATTCCTCTTGTGTTGGCACTTCTTAGCAAAATGGCAGGGTTGAGCGTAAACTTCGTCATATTCTTGATGTTGTTCGTGCCACCACTATTGCGCTTCTCTTTCTCGATTTTGGAAGGCTTTGTAAGGCGAAATTGATTTATGGAAAAAGTAAAATCATAATTTAATTAAGTAAAGTTATTCTCGATCTCGGATGATGAAACGGATTTCACGTTGGGATCGTCTCGCGAAATCTAGCTAGCACGTAGAATTTCGTCGAATTCTGAGACAGTTGGAGTTGGCACGTTTTTTGAGGCATTGCGTATCGGGTGCCGTAAAACGACATGTGACGTCACGAAAGTCACCTATAACATGTACACATGTTATACATGTTGCATGAGTAAAGAAATGAGATTGGGAAATGGGCGGCCAGAGATAGTCTTAGAGGTGTCGAAGCCTTAGGAAAAAGAAGGACATAGATGTCATTTGGAATTGTTTAAATGAGGAAAAGACAAAGGAATGGTGTCATCCTCTTAAAGAGCAGCGTGAAGCAAAGGGGTGGATGCAGTAGCCATTTTTATCGGTTTTAGTGAGGCGATCCACCTTCTTCCACAGAAGTTGTAGGAGATCCAGATCGTCGGAGAGTCTTGAGGCGAGAAGGAAAGGCTGAAAAACCTCTGTGAGGAGAGACCTATGCGTGGACACCAGTTTTAGGAGTTTTCGACAAACTCCGTGAGGTAGGGGTTTCATTCTACTTGAGTTTTACACTTTGTTTAAGTGTATTTATAATGCTTGAGTTGATTGAGGCTGTGAGGGGCCATTTGATCGGTTCCAAATCTTGGAGCAGGGTGAGAGGCCCCGGAAACCCATGTGAATCGAGTCCATGACTGTCCACGGGCTGTTTTGGGTTGCTAGTTTGTGCATTTGTGCTATAAACGATGCTTTGATGGGTATAGGGCTGGGAATGGTCATGAATTTCGGGTTTCACGAAGTGAAATCGATGTTGGATTGTGGCCGTGAACAGTAACTTGAGGGTTTCACTGTTCATGTGAATAGTGACACGAAAATCAAATTTTGTGTGAAATTGTGTTGTTCGAGTAATTCAAGTTGAATTGCTCGTGTTTGATAATTAGCCCAAGTGAGCTAAATTTTTGGTGTATGGAAATGTGAAATTACATGACATGTTTGTGTGATTTAAATTATGTGAATATGCGCGATTATATCTTTGTGTGTTATAGAATTGAAATGGAATTGGCATCATGCATTCCATATGCACTGGGGCACCCTTGGACGATAGGAGTGAGTGCATGAGGTGATTCTTGAGATAATGGTTTCGTAGGGTTGACTAAAAACAATAATTATTAGAGGGTAGTCCATACTAAAATATCAATGGTCGGAGTCGGCCTAATTGATATACATCGGATGGTAGTCCATATAAAATATCAATCGTCGAAGTCGGACTAATTGATTCATATCGGAGGGTTGTCCACAAATTAAAACAAATAACTTTGTTGAAAATAATGGTTCTCATACGTGGCTTAGGCAAGTGTGAGGGAGTCGGTGAGGACTCGGGATATAAGTTGATCATGTAGACATTCAAGTAGGATCACACATTTACTTGAATGTATGTTTTCATTGGAGTATTGCATATGCACTTAGGTGGAGAGTATCCCACTTAGGGTGATTCCACTACTGAGCATTAGCTCATCCTGTTGAGGGATATTATTTTACAGGTATAGGGAGCGCACAAGGGAACAGCTCATCATAGAGGTCGCTTTAGAAGAAAGCCGGATTGTGGTTTTGGTTTTATGATGTATTACATGTATCAGAATTCTCGAATTTTAATATATGTTGTATAAGAGTAAAATTTGAACTCTTGAAACTATTGGATATAGTTGGTTTACATTGATGATGAGTATTGTAGTATGGGCCCAAGAGGCCGTTTTTACTCAGATATATATCATGTGATTGATGTTGGGACGGTGTTGCTTGGGTGGAAGCTCTGACCACGAAAGGAGACTGCAGATTTTCGTGAAAAATGTTGGGTCACCCAGGCATTCCGCAGTGTTCCGCGAGGTTGTGAGGAGTCGACGGACCCGGAAAATGGGCGTCCGCAAGGCTGCTCTTACTGCCATTTGCATTATCAATCAGTGTCCTTCTCCCATTGTTCAGAATCAAACTCCTTATGATCCGTTGTTTGGTTTTTCTCCCTCCTATGACTTACTTAGAGTCTTTGGGCTGTATTTATTTGTTCTTCTTGAATCATAGAAGAAACAAACTTCAGTTTCGTTCTCATTTGTGTTGTTTCCTTGGGTATGGAATTGATCAAAAAGGTTATAAGTGTTATGATCCCATTAGCAAACGTCTTCATGTTTCTCGGCTTGTGGTCTTTTAGGAACACAAAATGTTTTACCAACTACCTTATGTTCTTGTTTCACCTATTTCCTCTATCGATCCTTTCCCCAACCTTTTTCTTGAGTAGTCTCCCACTTCTATATTTGAGCATCCCCCCTTGGTATATGAGTTTCCCCCTTCTATTTCTGATGTCCCTTCTCATGCATCCGATGAGCCTCCTTGCAGAATCATCAACGTCTTGCCCAATCTTGCTCGGTATTGGATCCTGGCAGTCCTTCGACTCTCATGCGCCATGCGTTCCCATCGGGTAACTCTTATTTCCTTCTCACCTTTGTGAATTCCATTGTTTTTTTGCTCTTACCTCTCTCCAGGAACCTTAGACTTTTTGTGAGGCTTCCTCTAACCCTTTATGGCAGCAAGCTATGAAAGAAGAGTTGGATGCACTACATAAGACTAAAACATGGGATCTGGTTGATCTTCCCTGTGGAAAATCTGCTATCGGTTGTAAATGGGTTTATAAGATCAAGATTCGATTGGATGGCATTGTTGATGGCTACAAGGCTCGCCTTGTTACCAGGGGTTTTACTCAGGAGTATGAGATTGATTATGAGGAGACTTTTGCTCCAGTGGCTCGACTTTCTTCTATCAGGACTCTTATTGCCATTTTTCGGCTCGCAAATGGCCGCTCTTTCAGATGGATGTCAAAAATGTTTTTCTTAATGGTGAACTCTTAGAATAAGGCTATATGAAGCTTGATCCTGGTTATTCTCACCCTTCGGGGTTCCCACACAGAGTATGTTGACTACGGCAGGCACTCTATGGTCTTAAACAAGCTCCTCGAGCATGGTTTGCAAAGTTCAGTTCTACTATCTCTCAGCATGGTTTTTCTGATAGTTCTTTTGATACAGCTCTTTTTCTGAGACGGTTTGATCATGGTATTACTATTCTACTCTTGTATGTCGATGATATGATTATTACAGGTGATGATATGTAAGGTATTCAAGATCTAAAGCACTTTCTTGGTTGTCAATTTAAAATGAAAGAGCTCGGCCCTCTTAATTACTTTCTTGGTCTAGAAGTTTCTTTTTCTGCAGATGGTTATTATCTTACTCAGGCCAAGTCTACTTTTGATTTGATTTCTCAAGCCAGTATCACTGATAGCAAGATAGTCAACACACGTATTGATTAGTGCCCAATAGTGCTATTTTGAACCCTGTTTATTGGGGGTTTTGAGCATTTTTTGTGTACTAATCAACAGGTATCTAGAAGACCATTCACCTAAGTCCTTATTACAGTAATCTCATTTGTGGCTAATTTTGCTTAGTTTTACCAAGCTAATTATGCTCGTTGTCAGTCGATCAAGCACGTGGGGTGGTGAACTCAGCGACTACAGTCAAGCCAGGAAGGAAGAGTAGAAAAGGTGGAAAATCGACGACCGTGAGAGGGTGCGAAAAATGAAACTCTACATTTTCTTGTTTTTGCTCAGTTGATCTCGGATTTGACTTCTAACCCTTTGTGATTTTCCCATTTTGCCCTTCATGTATTATGGGTATTAAGGGTATTTTTGTATTTTTTACTTATTTGAGCACTATATAAGCTCAAATGAAATCTTGTAGAGGGGCTTGATTTTCTACGAGGCCAAGGCGGGGAGTTTCAGCTCTAACCTTTTCCCTCATTTTCTCTCCGCTTTCTTCCATTTTCTCGATTGCGAACACCCTTGAGGATGACAACTCAGGGATGGTTAGCTAAACTACCGTCCTTGAAGGGGAGACTCTTGAAATTTAGGGTTTGAGGTAAAATGTTGGTTCTTTTATTTTTAACGCAAGCAGTTACTGTCATTTATGTTTCTATCTCATTCTAGGTTTAAATCTCTTAAATGTACTTTGATTAACCTGTATTTGGCAAGCTTTTAGGGTTCAGTGGATGCTTATTGCTAGATTCACTAAGATTCACTAGTTGCCTTCTATTAGTTACTATAGGGTAGATTTAGGGGATATATTTTCACTGTCAGGGAGCATTAATGTCCAATAAATGCTATATTTCAAAAGGAAAATTATTGGGTTCGAGTTTGATAAGCTAGAATGAAGGTCAGGTTTGAAATGACTATAGGTCATCCTCCCGGCCCAGAGAAAGGACCCAGAACCTCTCATTTACCACTAGACCTGACCCATTCTTTGATGCTTCGAGGATTCTTTTCATATTTTTACTTTAGTTTATTTCGAGTTTGCAAATCACTGACCCTCCTTTGTTTTTACCAAACCCCTAATCCAAATTGATGTTCACCTTTTGAACCATCACCGTCATTTATGAAGAAAACCCATCCTCCATCAATTACATTGACGCCGTATATCGCGTGTATGCTCGATGGAGAGACCGTTTATAAATTTTGTTAATTCTAGCCTGACCTCTTTGTATATCGAGATCACCTGTGGCAGGTATAAGTATCGCCTCGATTCTCATGATGGCGAATCAACTATCGATGCTACTCTGCGGATAGCTTGTTGGGAGTCTAATCTATCTCCTTTGTTGCCTTACCCGATGTTCCTATGTGGGTTCATGTAGTCGGTCGGTTATAATTGCCCATAGATCTCCTCATTATGTTGTTGTTCTTAGGATTCTTCGATATCTGAAAGGCACCATATTTGATGGTCTTCATTGTTCTTCCCATTCCTCATTAACTCTTCAGGCATATTCAGATGCAGATTGGGTAGGTGATCCCATTGATCGTCGATCTACTATAGGATATTGTTTTCTTTTGGGTGATTCTCTTGTCTCTTGGAGAAGCAAGAAACAAACAGTCGTTGCTCGTTATAGTACTGAAGTAGAATATAGAGCACTGGTAGCTACTAGAGCACTGAGAGCTACTACAGCTAAACTTATTTGGTTACGTTGGTTACTGTAGGATCTTGGTGTTGATTGTTCCATTGCAACTAAACTTCACTGTGATAATCAAAGTACTATTCAAGTTGCTCATAATGATGTCTTCTATGAACGTACTAAACATAGTGAGATTGATTGACATTTCGTTTGTCATCATCTGCTTCAGGGTACACTCACACTTCAGTTTGTTTCCTCTTAGGATTAGTTAGCTGATATCTTCACCAAACCCCTTCCTCCAGGAACTTTTCTAGCTTTAGCTTCCAAACTCAAAATGGTTTCTCTTAAACCACCATGAGTTTGAGGGGGGATGTTAGATTATATGTATATGATAATTGTATATTTTCCTTTTTAATATTTGTATAGCTTAGCTTATATAAGCCTTCGCCTTGTACATGTAATATACTTTTTTATATGTGCAAAGACTCAAGTCTTTCTTCAACAAGAAAGCCTACATGAAAGTAACATCAACCAATCTTGGACAACCCTTGGATGGCTTAGATTACATTCCAATCATGAATCTAGTTATCAATTGGCCTGTTGAGAAGGGTGAAGTCACAGAGCTTGTGTAGTACCCCTTCTCCGTCCGACCCGATTGGCGGGTCCGTATCGGATCTGGTATGCTCTTATACCACTAAGGTGTAGTGACCCCAGAGCACGGCTGAGCCAGGTTAGTGGATCAGAACGAGCAGGGCTCTCGTGAAGAGCCATTAATAAAATCATTTTATCAAATGTTTCATTACAATATAAACGTTTTTTGTTCTCGAATCTTCTTGGGCGATTTCAAGTTAGAGCGGAAGCCCACCAAGCATTTACAAATTCAAAGCAATTCTTTTACAAAATATCAATTTAACCAAAAATGGCATTTTATGTCGTTTACAACATGATATCCAAAATCGTATTCAGATATAGGTACAAAAATAATTTCGGAGTTGAACTCCTTTTGTTTACAAAACAATGTCATGCTAAAAAAATGGTGAGGATACATGTGACGGAACATACTCTGTGAACTTTCTAAATGACTTTGAGCTCCTCGACCTTGGGTTCGCTTTCATGCTTAGTGGTTTTATACAGTTCTCTATTCCATTTCAGTTTAATACAATTCATGCATTTATCAAAATAATGCCTTTATACAATGTCTATGTGTAATGTAAAAGATACTTATACAAATACACTTTTTAATATGTTTAGCTTTTTTTAGGTTTGCGATTTCACATATATTTATAGAGTCAACATTCCACGACCAATTCAGTTGGTGAATCTTGTCACATTTGTCGTCATTATTAATGTGATTTCATTCAATATTACAATCTCACATTGAACTATAGAAATTAACACTCTGACAGTTAGTTGGTGAATCTGCATACATTTGTCATTTAATAGTAATGTGATTTCATTAAATAAATGGTTACCTTCATGTGGTCGGTTGGTGAATTAGTCGTATTTAGTCATCGATAATACATTTAATTGATATGCTGGCGTGCGATAAATTCACTTATAGTTCGAATCTGGCGCATACAAAATATTTGACAAACATTTAGAATACAAATAATTCAAAACAATATATATATATATATATATATATATATATATATATATATATATATATACTATATATATATATATATATATATATACGTATTAATATGTATTTCTAAATAGAACTTGGAAAATAGAATTGAAGTAACGAGAGAAAAGCAGTTAATTTATCGATCCCTTGTCTTTCGATGCAGTCTAGGTCGGGTTGTCATCTTATTGTAGCGCAATCCGAATCTGATTTCTCCACTCTTAGTGGTTGAACAATTAATTGTACTAAACGAATATCGCCGAGAGGGCGAGGTACGGTACGTTTTTCATTTAGTTTTATCCTTATTTGAACCCTCATTAATCATTTATTAGGGTCCTTAAACTATCGGTGTACGAATACGAGGTGTTCGGAAACAAAAATTCAAAAATTTCTCGCTGTGAACAGTAGCTACGCCACTACGTAGGCCTTCGCCGCGTGTACCCGAGGGGTGCCATTTTGGCACCTCGGCCTCGCCGCGAGCGGGTATCCATGTAGTGTGGAGTACATCTTTGCGACCGTAGGAACCGATTTTGCAGATTTTCCAATTTCCTCCTTTTGCGATTTCCTCCAAAAATCTCAAAATCCTAAAACAAAACAGGGGAATCACTCCTAATATCATCCTAAACCAACCATGAGCAAAACCCATGGATGGATTAAGGTGTTTCTAACCCAAACATCAAATACAACTTTCTAGGGTTTGGTTCTTACCTTTAATCTCTTTGCACTTGAAGCCCTAGCCTTTTTCCTTCTTCCTTCTTGCAAGAGCTTGCACAAACATGGAGAGATTCACACCACTCTCCAACTATTTCCAAAACCCTAATTTTTTCTCCTCTCCCACTCTTAAAAACGTTTTTGCTCAAATGAGCATTCTAAGACCAAATGTCGTCTAATATCACTTATCCATTATGAGGCCATGTTTGGCTTCCAAAAATGCGACTCCATTTTCTCCTTAAAGCGAACTAGTCTCATATTTGCACATTCAC
The DNA here is from genome assembly GCA_016808115.1 of Tetrastigma voinierianum. Lineage (NCBI taxonomy): Eukaryota > Viridiplantae > Streptophyta > Magnoliopsida > Vitales > Vitaceae > Tetrastigma > Tetrastigma voinierianum. The sequence continues at coordinate 108,704 of JAEQBH010000645.1, read as the reverse complement.
TTATCATTTTATTTCACATTAGCATTTAAGCTTATCATTTGACCCTTAGGTCCTCATTTTACAAATTTACAAATTTGCCCTTTTTACACTTGGGTTATTTCCGGGTTCAATCAATTTTCATTTAGCATATAATCATTTAATCAATATTCATTTAACAATTCCTGGAAAATACCCAAGTTAGCTCAATTTATACCCGGAATATATAATAATTTTTATTATAAAAATTCTAGGGTATTTTTAGGGAGTTACAACTTGCATGCCCCTTTGCAGAGGTTAGGTGAAGGGTTGGACTATGGTTAAACCTGTGAGGGAGTATCTAAATTCAAAGAAGAGAAGTTGCATGCAAGATAACTGCTCATTTGTTGGGAATTTACAAGGAGTTGCAGAAGCATGCGAGGGCAGAGCACCCTTGTGCACAACCACGTGAGGTGGATCCCATGCTAGAATAGAAATGGAGAAGACTTGAACATGAACGGGAGAGGAATGATGTGATTAGCACTATAAGATCATCAATGCCTGGGGCAGTGGTTTTTGGAGATTATGTGATTGAAGGAAATCATTATGATGTTGATTATGATGAAGTGGAGCCTTTTGATGCAGATGCAGTGGAGAGGAATGAGGATTTTGAGATGGGATTTGATAACAATTGAATTGATGTCTTCACGCTGTACACGCTGCATTTGTACATAGGGAATATTGGCATAAATAAGCATCAGAAAATTTGTGAAAAGGCCTTGGTGCATTGGATGTGGGAGCCATGGGAAGAATCCATGAGACCTCTCTTGCTGATTTAGTTGATGAGAATGATACACGTAATAGTGATGATGACAATGGGGAAAATGGCGGCATATCATTAGCTGATCGACGCCACCGCAAGGCTAAAATATTGTTGGGTTAATCAATCAGGAGACGAAGGTGTAGAGAACCTAATGGAGGTCCAAGATAGAGGAGAAAATAATGATATTTAGAAATGCTGTTGAGATACTTTTCACAACAAGCCTCATAGCATCAAGGCTATAAGCCCTAAGCATGTGAGGCTTAAGCCTCCATAGCACTATAATAAGACTATAGCCCCAATAGCCTTTTAAAACCTTGCTTAGCATCACCTAACTTAAGCTTTTAAAACCTTGCTTAGCATCACCTGACTTAAGCTTGTAAAGATGCGATGAACCAAGTTTGGGGGAAGTTATAAGAACCTTAATTGTGTAGAAACTCATTATGCTAAAGGATGAGGAGAACATTGAAGAAAAAGAAAACATGTGTGTCTTGGGTAAACTTGAGCCTAAATGACCTACTTATCTACCCTTCATCTAAGTCATACATTACAAGTCATATTTAAGACCTATTTCATCCGAAGAGTTATGGATTACCTACATTAGTGGAGAATGATATGCCTAGTAAGCCTATGAAGTCTTAGGCACTTTTAAGTCATGGAATCACCATGCAAGTGTGAGATCTCCATTCCATGCATGTTCATCTAATTTCATCTAAGTTGCATATAACCATAAGGTGGAAGACTTCACACACACCCAAGAAATTTGGTCTAGGTGTGCCTACTTTCTGGTCAACTATTATGTTGAAAGGAGCTATCTCGAAGCTTTCTTTGTGTGGTAAGAAGGTAAGGTCCTTGAGGCAAAATCATCATTCAAATTATCTCCTTGGCATTGCTCAACACTCTTGTTTAGTTTGAATAAGGAAAATGATTGCTTCTTTGCTTGTGGACAAACAAAATGTTAAGTTTGGGGGTATTTGTTAGGTGTGAATTATGTTAGCATTTTAGCATGCATTTTGTGCATACATTGAGCTTTCAATGCTAAATCCACACCCTAATTATTCAAATTTATGCTAAATCTCCTCTCGACTTGTATTTTACAAGTAATGAATGAAAAACAAGCAAAGAAGCAGAAGCTATGAAAAAAAATGGAGGAAATTTGTTGTTGTAGAGCTCATGTCGCGACATCAAGGCCTTGATGTCACTATATCATGACTCACTATTGAAGATTTGTTTGTAGTAATGTTGCGACATCAACACATTGATGTCGTGACATTAGAACCTTGCTGAAGACCTAAGCTTTCTCCTTACAGCCACGTCGCAACATCAAGACCTGTGATGCCATGACAAAATCACCCATGTTGATCATCATTGTTTTCATGCTATAGTGATGTTGCAATATCATACCCTATGATGTCGCAACATCATTAGTTTAGGCTACCTAGAAAAACTTACTATTTTTAGGCTTTATTCGTGGCCCATTTTGTAGGAGAGCTACTTAAGCTCTCATTTCTAGATTTTAGGATTCGGACGTTGAGGGAGAACACACCTATCTAGGGTTTCTCCTCTGTTCTTCTAGAAACACGTTAGGGTTTTGATTTTGATTATTTTATTGAGGATTTAGATAAGATTTTAGAGATTCAACTTACTGGAGAGACATCCTTTGGGAGACCTCTAAAGATTTGAAGTTTAGAAGAAGAAGAAGAGCAAAGACTGAAGATCATTAACTTATTAGAGTTTCTTCTCCTATTTTCTTTATGTTTTTAGTTTATCTTGTTTTGTATTAGCTCATAATGATGTTTTAATTCAATAGCCTAGGATTTTGATTGTGATTTAAATATGAGCCTTATATTAATGTGTTGATTTTTTTATCTCTTTTGTTAATTGGTTGTTAATTGCTCATTGATTCATGCTTGTGTTTATTCGTATTGATTCTTGATCACCTTCAATATGTTTTGTGACCTGTTACAAGATCTAAGAAGTGAGTAAGAAGTTAGACCTAGGTGAATCAATTTAATTTGCTGGATATTAATAGATATATTAGCAGGAATTATAAGACATAATTGAGTATCCCCTTTCTTTAATGCATCACTAAGGCCTGGGCCTGAGCTGAGAAACAATATACCTTGTATTAGTTGGTAGATTGTTAGCTTTTGAGAGAGGCTAATGATTAATATTGTGAGGCTTGCCTTGAGCATGTGTTCTAATTGACAATTTGAGAGGAAATTCATCTTAATATTTGGGAATTATACATTTACATAAAAAATCCTAGAGCCTTTTAATCTAGTAGTCTTTTCCCTTTGAGAGGTCTAATTTTGTTTTTCATTAAAGTTAGTTTGTAGTAGTAATATTAGAATTTCACCTTCTTTGTTAGTACCCAACTCCCTGTGGTTCAATATCCGGACTCGTTGAGTACACTATTTTACTTTTAGGCTTGTACACTTGGGGATTAAATTGCACACCAAAAAAAAGTGACCAATATCATGATTTTCCACTTTTTGTAGCAATTCCAACCACCCAAAGATATATAGAACATGATATGCTAAATAAGCAACATCAAGTATAATTAGTATGAAATGATTAAAATTTTGGATACTTTTGTTGAATTGATAAATGTTCTTGCCTAAAACGTGTGTGTGTGTATATATATATATATATATGTCACAAATTGAAAGGCTTAGTTAACAACTTTCATAGACTTGAGTTAATAAAAACATTAAATTATTTTAAATTTATTTATTTTAAGAAAAAATTATAAATTATTAAAAATAAATTAATTTTAAAAAGTAATCTATGAAAATCATTTTACTATATAATATATGAAAAATAATTCAAAATTAATAAAATAATAAATAATTCAAAATTAAGATAATTGATGTTATCTTTTATTATAGATAGTAGCTTTGGTTAGGCAAAATAAACTCAAACGTTGGTGTTGATTGAGATTCATTAGGACATTTTTTCTAGTATTTAAAAAGTTGCAATAGTTGTTCAGTTGTGAGATTTGAATGATATGATTCAGTTTCAGAAAATCATCTCACCTTCCTCTTTAGTTGCTTCCTATGTTTTATATTTTTTACATGGTATCAGAAATTGGTTGCCTATCAGGTGTTTGATATTATTACTCGGTGAAGATGAATGGTGGAAGCAGTGCCTCTGTAGACAAGCTTGTTGGTAACAATTACAGTTACTAGAAGCTTTGCATGGAAGCTTATCTACAAGGACATAATTTGTCGGATCTTAATTATCACTGGTGATGATTGTGTAATTCCAGAAGATACAACACAGAATGCTGAGTTACGGAGGAAGAGGAAGATTAAGTGTGGCAAAGCTTTATTTGCTTTGCTAACGTCAATAAGTCGGGAGTACATCGAGCACGTTCGTGATGTCAAGACGCCAAAGCAAGTATGGGAGACACTTGAAAGGTTGTTCACTCAAAAGAACACGATGAGGCTGCAGTTTTTGGAGAACAAACTTGCTGGGATGAGTCGATGACACAAGAAAATCTTTTAGTTTCGGAATATTTTCCGAAAATTAAATCTTTGTGTTATGAAATTTCAGAATCGGATACAGAGGAGCCTATGAGTAATGCTCGTTTGCGTCGTTATCTTATTCATGGACTGTGGAAAGAGTTTATGCCCTTTTTCTCATCCATTCAAGGTGGGTAAATCAACCCTCTATTACTGAGCTAGAGAATCTACTCTCAAATCAGGAAGCTTTGATGAAACAAATGGCCAACAGGAACAAGAAATCTCTCTCAAGTGGAGAATTTTCTTTATACAAAAGACATAGAAAAAGACAATTATTTTTCCAAGTATTCTTCAGATGACAGCAAGCAGTCCAATGAAGAGCAGTCTAGAGGAAATCCCAAAAGTTGTTATAGGTGTGAAAAGCCAAGACACTTAAAGTGAGATTGCCGTGTGAAGGTGGTGTGTAATCGGTATGGGAAATCAGGTCATATTAAACAAAATTGCCGAGTAATTCTCCCAAGATCAAATGTTGTGCATGAAACTAGTGAGTTTGAACAACTCAAGTGGGAGCAATGCTTATCCGTTGAAGCTGTTGATCAACCTGTTATTGTAAATTCAGTTGTGCAACAAACCAACATTGAAACTTCTGCCAATGCTTCCATAGACTATAGTAAGGATTGGATTTTTGATTCCGGTTGCTCTCAGAGAATGTAATTGATTCCGTAAGGAAACCAGCAGATTTGAAGGCAAGATGGAATCAAGCTGCTACCGATGATGGGCACTGGGTTGTCACCAGGTCCACTAAGCTCAATCTTATCCGAAAGGAACGAGTCTCCCATACAACCTCCTACCCAGTTCAAACCTATAACAATCCAACCTTCCATAATAACTCGAAGTGGTCCCACCCATCTGGAGAACACCACCAAGACCCCCCGGTGACTGACATGTTTGACGAACTTGTACCATGTACAAATCCCTAATATTGATAGATCTAACTAGTATGCATAATTCGTCCCCCTCTCAGTGTTTTAAATTTCAAGTAGCTGAAAGCACTCACCCGGATTCCCAGGGCTTTGTGTGTCTGGAGAGACAGCCTCCCCTTCTCAGAAAATAACATGCAGATAGCTGGCGAGCTAACAGGTTGGAGTCGTCAACACTTCGGGCATATAGAAAAGAGGAAAAATAGAATATGGGCTAGACTTGCAGGGTACCAAAAGGCTCTGGTCATCCCGGGAAATAGACACCTGCTGAAATTAGAGAAAAAGTTGCAAAAGGAGCTAGAAACTACTCTCATTCAAGAGGAGATTTTCTAGTTCCAAAAATCAAGGGAGGAATGGATAAGTGGGAGATCCGGAACATAATTTCTGCCATGCTTCAACCATAATGAAATCACGAAACAAAGGTTACAGATCTTAAAACTGAATTGCTGGATTTTTGGGTCTGAAGCATTGCCGCCGGGAAGGCACAGAGCTTTTCAGAGGCTCTTCTGACGGGAGGACAGTAACCTCAGTTGCTTCCTGACCCAGAGTGGCTTCCCAAAATTACAGGAACATCACCAACAACTACTCCAAAGAAATTTTACGACAAAGGAGACCAAGCTAGCAATCTTTGACATGGCTCCCTTCAAAGCCCCGGGAAGTGACGGTCTTTGTTAGATTATTATATAATTATATTTATTTTGTAATTTCCTAGGGTTATAATTCGTATTTTCCTTAGGATTGTATTTTGTATTCTTCTGGGTTGTATAGCTGGCATATAAAGTACTCCTCTTGGACTTGTAATTCACGTTTTAATATAAAGACTCGAGTCTTCTTCATGGTATCGAGCAAGCTCTGCGATTTTTCCTCTGCTCTCGGGGTGCAGGTATTCACGGTAGCCGTATAGGCTTGCTTTTTCGTGAGCCTTGCTTGGTTCTTGCGGGTTTCCTCCGCGGCCGTTGCGTGCTCGTGCCGTTGCGACTGTGCCCGTCGTCTCGTTGACTTCTGCACGACATCGGATTGACTTTCTTATGTCGACGGTTGATTCAACTATAGAAAATTTGACCCAGTGCATTGACTTATTTTAGTGTCGATTCCATTTGATCTGTTTTTCGATTCATAACTTTGGTATGCCAGATGATGAGATTTCTCGTCCGATTAATGTTATTTTTAATGGAGATAATTTTGCCCAGTGGTTTCAAGCCATGCGTAGTTATCTCAAAGGCCACAAGTTGGCTATGTCTCAGTGATCGTCTATTCGAGCAGTGGACAAAAGCGGATTACGCCTATGCCATTCGGATTGAGGATTAGGAAAGTGCTAATCATCAGATCATCACTTGGTTTCGTAATACATCTATTTCATCCATTAATTGTTGATGAGTTTGACAACATTGATATTGCTAAAGTTTGGGAGGACTTACTTGTTTACTTCCAGATAAGCCGGACCGAGCGGTGCTCGTAAACTTCAAGCTCACACGCAAACTTTATCCTTCTGGACCTGCTAGAAACTGTGAGCGGATCATCAGATATCACAAATCATTGAAATCTATTCGGGATCAATCAATTGCATCTGAACTAGTTCTCTAATTCTCGGGCCGACAATCAAATCAAGGTTTATGTTCACCGCGGAACAAGGACGCATCGCTTTAGTTTTAATGTACTGATGAGTTTGAATTATCCGTAAGTCATATTCTTCATCAAGATCTTTACTAACAATTTCACAAGCTATTCATAAGTTAGTTGATAATGAGAATTTCTCAAACTGAACCCATTTCTATCTCTAGACTATGGTTCTCACATCGCTACCTAATCGCTTCGCAGATCAGTTACTTCCTTGCTTTTTCTCCTCGTTAGTTCACCTACCTCTCGCTTTCCAAAGTGTGTGGAATAATGTTAGACTCCACATAACAATAAGAAGTCTCTTCTTATCTCGGCAGCTTGAAAGAACAAAGGTCATTCTATTGAAAACCCTGCACTCGTTAGTGTATTCTCTGTATCATCGCCGCTTGACCAATCTCAATACGCCTATGGACTCCATTCCAAGTCTAGTCCTCGCCTCTTATCTCTTTATAGCAGATCTATAGGATATGGTTAGTCAGGTTCATCTTCCATCTTCCAAGGCATCCGATTATCGCTTCTTTCTACGATATCGCACATCTCCTAATGCAAGTTTCTTGATTCTGCTTGCTGCAATCATATGACTTCTTTTCCTGATGTTGTACCTTCACACAATTTTACTTCTCTCCCTACCATATACACTACAAATGGTTCTTCTATGCATGTCTCTCATCTTGGTAATGTCTCTACACCAGCCTTGTCTGTTTTCATTGTTTACCAAATTCCTAAACTCTCTCATAATCTTCTTTTTGTTGGGCAACTCACTGAACTTGCTTTTTCTTTAACATTTTCCTATACTGGTGTTGTTGTGCAGGATTCTCAGATAGGACGGATCGTTGGGACCGCCCGTAAGGGCGGAAGGTTGTTTGAGCTCATCTTTCTTCATTACTGCCCTTCGTCTTTGCTTCTACCTGCCTCGTAACGTAGTACTTCTTCTTGCTTTATGACATTCCCGCCTTGGTCATGCATCTATTCTAGAGTTAAACAACTAGCTTTTAGTGGTTTGTTAGATTCAAGGTTTCAAATAAGAGTTTTGATCAGATGCCTTGTCAATTTGGTAAAAACAAACTCATTTTACAATTTAATAAATGCTGAGCTATGCTCTTCTTTGATCTTATTCATTCGATGTATGGGGCCCCTATCCCATTTCTACCTGTGTGGAATACGTTACTTGTTATTTTCAGGATGATTTTTCCTGATATATTTGGATTTATCTCTTCAAAAATCATTCTAAACTTTATCAAATATATCGTGACTTTAACAAAAAGATTGAAACACAGTTTTCTAAACCTATCAAAGTTTTCAGATCTGATAATGCCCAAGAATATAAAGCCCATGAATTTACATTCACCTACATCAATTTGGCACTGCTCTCATTCCTCTTGTCCGTGCACTTCAAAGAAAAATGCATGTGGCTGAGTGCAAACTTCACATATTCTTGATGTTGTTCTATACTACTATCGCTTTTACTCCATCTCGCCAGGGAAGTCGCTTTTACTAATGTTTACACCATCAATCGATGTCCTTCTCTCATTGTTCGTAATCAAACTCCTATGATCCGTTGTTTGCTATTCTCCTCCTATGACTTACTTAGAGTCTTGGATGTGTTTGTTTGTTTCTTCCACATGATCACATGAAAGAAACAAACTTCAGCCTCTTTCTAGTTCAGGTTGTTTTCGGGTATGGAATAGTCAAAAAGGTTATAGGTGTTATGATCCCATTAGCAAACGCCTTCGTGCTTTCTCGCCATGTGGTCTTTGGGGAACACAAAATGTTTTACCAACTACCTCATGTTCCCCGTTTTATTCCCTATCGATCTCTCCCCGACCTTTTCCCGAGGAGTCTCCCACCTCTCTGGTCTCACTCCTTCTATTACCGGGATGTTCCTTCTCATGCATCTCGATGCCTCCCGTGACCGTGATCATCGACGTTCCCACTAATACCGCCCCAACCGCATCCTATCGGTCCTTCGACTCTCATGCACTTCGCCGTTCCCATCTGCAACTACTCTTCCTTCTCACCTTCGTGACTTTCATTGCTTTTTCTTCGCTTCGCCTCTCTAGAACCTTAGACTTTTCTGGCCGCGAGGCTTCCTTTTAACCCTTTATGGCAAAGAAGCTATGAAAGAAGAGTTGGATGCACCGCATAAACTCGGAACATTGGATCTAGCTGATCTCCTCCGAAAATCCGCTATCTGGGCTTGTAAAATGGGTTTATAAGATCAAGATTCGATCGGATGGCACTGTTGATCGCTACAAGGCTCGCTGTCATGCGATTCACTGCGAGTACGGGATTGATTATGAGGGGACTTTAGCCCCGTGGCTCGACTTTCTTTTGTTAGGACTTTTATTGCCGTCTCCATGCTCGCTAGTTTGCCACTCTTTCGGGATGGATGTCAAAAATACTTTTCTTAATGGTGAACTCCTCAGAGGAAGTCTATATGAAGCTCCACCGTTACTCCTTACCTCCTGTCTCACGTAGTATTTCTTTGACTACTGGTGATTACCTCCTTTATGGGCTTAAATAAGCTCCTCGACCATGGTTTGCAAAGTTCAATTATACTATCTCTTAGCATGGCTTTTCAGGCAATTCTTTTGATACAACTCTTTTTATGAGACGGTCTGGTCATGGTATTACTATTCTCCTTTTGTATGTCGATGATATGATTATTACAAGTGATGATATGCAGGGTATTCAAGATCTAAAGCACTTTCTTGGTCGTCAATTTGAAATGAAAGATCTCTACTTTTAATTACTGTCTAGAAGTTTCTTCTTCGCAGATGGTTATTATCTTAATCACAAGTATACTTTTGATCTCGATTTCGAGCCAGCATCGCCACAGGCGAGGCGCACCTATTGAGTATAACTTTCGCTCAATTTCATGATGGCAAATCACTATCCGATGCTACTCAGCGTACACCTTGTCGGAGTCTAATCCATCTCACTGTTATTTGCCCCGATATTTCCTATGCGCCATGTAGTCGGGCCACACACCTGCCTAGACTTCTCATTATTGCTATTCTCGATTCTTCGATATCCGAAAAGGCACCATATTTGATGGTCTTCATTTTTCTCTCCCATTCTTCATTAACTCAGCATATTCAGATGAAGATCGCGTGATCTCTCACCGGACATCGGACGCACAGGTAGATATTGTTTTCGGTGATTCTCTATCTCAGAGAAGCAAAACAAACAAATAAGCGTTCGTTCCAAAGATCAAGTAGAATATAGAGCACCGATGTACCTACTACAACGAACTTATTTGGTTATGTCAAGCATTACACATCTTCGTGTCGATCGTTCCACCGCAACTAAACTTCACTGTGATAATCGGCGTTATTCAAATTGCTCATAATGATGTCTTCCAGAACGCATTCAACATATTTGAGACATCGCTACCATTCGTCATCATCCGTCAGCAGACACTCACACTTCGCCTTTATTTCTGGTGATCGCTTAAATTGATATCTTCACCAAACCCCTTCCTCCATGAACTTTTCGAAAGTTTATTACAAACTCAGAATGGTTTCTCTTAAACCACCATGAGTTTGAGGGGAGATGTTAGATTATTATATTGTTATATTTATTTTGTAATTTCCTAGGATTATAATTCGTATTTTCCTTAGGATTGTAATTTGTATTTTCCTAGGGTTGTATAGCCTAGCCTATATATGGCCTCCTCTTGTACTTGTAATTTACAGTTTTTAATACAAAGACTCAAGTCTTTCTTCAGTCTTCATGCTGGATTCTATTAGTAAACCTGGGACGTTGTTGGAGAATCACTTTGTAAGTTTGTATTAAACTTTCTTTAGACAGGAATTCTCTCAGAAGGAGCTAATGATACGTGTCTGGTCCTTATTCCAAAGGTAAGACACCCCGAGACGATCTCCCAGTTCCGCCTGATAAGCTTATGTAACGTGAGTTAAAAAGTCATCACCAAGATCCTAAGGAACAGACTGAAAGAAATCATGCCCTACCTCACTGGCCCATGCTAGAGTAGCTTCGTCTCGGGCGACAGATCACGCATAATATCATTATTTATCAGGAGGTCCTCCACTCAATGCGAAGGAAAAGTAAAGGAATAGGGTTCATACTCATCAAAGTTGATTTGGAGAAAACGTCCAACCGAATTTTGCGAGATTTTATCAGAGATACCCTTGATAAAGCAGGACTCCCGGTTACTTGGAACAGAAACATCACGCACTGTGTAGAAACAGTCAAAATTTCATTATTTTGGAATGGCAAGAAGTTAAAAGATTTCAGACCTTCCAGAGGAATCAGACAAGGTGATGCGATAAACCCCTACCTTTTCGTTCTCTGCATGGAAAGGCTTGGTCACATCCTTAACAAGGCAGTTGAGGAAGGGCGACAGAAGCCTATCAAGCTGTCCCGACGTGGTCCTTCACTCTCCCATTTATTCTTTGTTGATGACCTACTCCTCTTCATAGAAGCCAATGTAAGTCAAATGGAAGCCATCATGGACTGCCTCAACTCTTTCTATATTTCTTTTGGTAAAAAAATCAGCTCCCAAAAGTCCAACATGGCCTTCTCTGCAGGGGTGGATGAAACTCTAGCTCTCAAGATCTCGGCTCTCTCAAAGATCCCAATCACCACCAAGATGGGAAAATACAATTGGAATTCCCTCTATTATGGGAAGGATGAAGACGGAAAATTTCCACCATATTCTGGAAAGTATTCATAGGAGGTTAGAGGGTTGGAAGACCAAATATCTCACTTTGACAAGGCGCATCACCCTAGCAAAGTTAGTTCTCACGATCACTCCCTCTTATCTTATGCAGTCAGCCTTTCTTCCAAAGACGCTTTGTGACAACATTGACAAAAAGGTGAGGAACTTCATATGGGGGAATTCAAGAGATGGCAGGAAACTACATCTAGTTAATTGGTAAACAGTAACTAAAGATAAGGAAGTAAGTGGCCTGGGGATAAGGAGAATGAGGAGCTTAAACCTAGCTTTTATGGTTAAATTAGGATGGAGGTTTATCTCGGAGCCGAATGATCTTTGGGGTTGAATCCTACAATGCAAGTATGTAAGAGGAAATCTGGAGGTCTCCAAAATAAGAAGAAACACAATGCCTCAAATGCATGGCAAGGCTTGGTGGCAGCAGGAGAGCTCATCCGAAAAGGCATGAGATCCAAGTATATAATGGGAATGATAATTTTTTTTGGAAAGATGCTTGGTTAGAAGGTTTTCCCTTAATCAATCACACGTTGAGGGAGATAAATTTGGAAGATTCTTTTAAAATGGTTACAGCTTATTGGAGGCAAGATGAAGGATGGAATTGGGAAGCTTTAAATCGCACGCTCCCATCCAGAATACTCCTTGTTAGATTATTATATTGTTATATTTATTTTGTAATTTCCTAGGATTATAATTTGTTTTTTCCTTAGGATTGTAATTTGTATTTTCCTAGGGTTGTATAGCCTAGCCTATATAAGGCCTCCTCAGACTCTGTAATTTACAGCTAATATAAAAGACTCAAGTCTTTCTTCGATATTAGAAAAGCAGTTCATTTTTTCCGTCGCTTCTCACGGTCTAAGCATTACAACCACCAGATAGCTTCTTTTTCCAAATGACCACCGCTTGCCACCGTACAATTTGTTTTTTCCAACAAACCACAGCTTAATCCTTGTTTCTTTCGCTGCGCCCGCGGTCCGCGAATTCACCGTTGACTTTGCACGAGCTCGCCTCGCATTTACCGCCCTCTCGCTCTCTCTCGCTTCTCGCCTCAAGACGTATACTTTCTTGCTTTATGGCATTCTCGCCTTGGTCATGTATTTCCATTCATGTGGTTAAACAACTAGTTTCTAAAAAGGCTTATTAGGTTCGGTTTCAAATAAGAGTTTTGATTGTATGCCTTGTCAATTTGGCAAAACAAACTCGCTTTACCATTTAATAACAAGTATTTCTATGCTCTTTCTTTGATCTTATTCCATATGATGTATGGGGCCCCTCTCCCATCTCTACTCCTGTGGGTCATGTTACTTTAGTTATTTCAGGATGATTTTTCCGATATACTTGGATTTATCTCTTCAAAAATCGTTCTGAACTTTATCAAATATATCATGACTTTACCAAAATGATTGAAACACAGTTTTCTAAACCTATCAAAGTTTTCAAATCTGATAATGCCCAAGAATATAAAGCCCATGAATTTACATCTATTCTACATCAATTTGGTATTGTTCCTCATTCCTCTTGTGCAGGCACTTCTTAGCAAAATGGCAAGGTGTGACGCCCCAAAACCCGAGGGTTCATTGACCACCGTCAACTTGCTGAAACCTGTGTGTCTCATATCATGAGACCCAAACATGAGTAAAAATGGCCACGCCGGGCCCATACCTCCATACTCACCAAAATATAATCAACTATATCACAATAGTTTCAAGAGTTAGTTACACTCTTATACAAACATGCATCAATTAAAATGTTTAATACATGTTCTACAAAATATAAATCAAAGCCACATGTCGGCTTTCTTCTCAAAAGCGAATTCTAAAGGAGCCGCCTCTCCCGAATACTCCTCAGACTGCAAGGGGATCCCCACCATCGGGTGAGCAATGCCCAATAGTGATATTTTCCTACATGAATTACTCCCTACCTAAGTGCTCATGCAATGGAAAACACACACATTCAAGTGAATTCATGATTCCTACTCGAATGTATACATGCCCAATCTCATGTCTCGAGTCCTCATCGACTCCCTCACACATACTTATGCCATGTATGAAAACCATTTCCAAACAAAAATATTTGTCTTATTTGTGGGCAACCCTCCGATATAAATACGTTGGACAATCCTCTGAGTTGAATTTGTTGGATAACTCTCCGAAACAATTCATGAGCCCATCTGACGTGAATTGTTGGACGATTTCACAACACAATTATTTGGACAACTTTCCGATAAAACTATTAGACAACCCTCCGAAGTATTTCATGTCATACACTCACACCTACTGTTCTAGGATGCCCCAGTGCATATGAAATGCATTATGCCATTTCCATACGACACATGTCAATATATCAAGCATGTATATATTAACAAAAATTAACACATAACAACATGTTATTCCTTCATACATAGCAATAACATAAAATTAGCTCACATGGGCTAATATACAATCCGACAATCCATCTTGGAACAGCTAAAACATCGCACAAACAACACACAACATCATGCTTCAAACATAGCAACACGCAAGCAACACATACAGTCCAAGGTCAGTTTCGGGATTGTCCAAAACACTATAGGAATTCCTTCACTCAATCCAAATCTTTTGGAACTGAAAACACGGCCATTCAGGCCTCAAGACATCCCCATCCATTAAAATGGCTCTTACTAAAGACTAAAACAAGTAGGAGAAAACCCCTACCCCCAGTTGCCTTAAACTCCACAAAACCGGTGCACCATGCGTAGCCTCGCAGTCAGTAGACCAACTTCTCCTCTTGCCCGACGAACCGACATCCGAACTCCGTAGATCTTAGAGAGAAGGTAGACTCTCTCTCTCTAAACTCTATTTTCTCCCCTCACTCTCGAATACCAGGCCAAAAATAGGAGATGATGATCTTTTTCTTTTCATTTTATTCATTTTTTGTCCTCTTAGTTTGACTTTAAGGACTACTTGACATATGGCTTAATAGAAACCATTTATCTATTATACTCTCACTATTCATATGACATGTGTCACATGGATACATGTAGTAGGTGCCCTTGTCACACCACATGCTTCTCATATCATGACTACGCCATCATATCATGCTATTTCCACCAAGCGCCGAATATTACGAATTCGACCGCCTCGAATTGAACACCCGAATTTAGTAGCTAGGATTTCGTGAAGACGACCCCAACGATATCGCCATGGTCATCTCAGACCAGAAAATTCCGGATTTTGACCAAAATTACCGCTTGCACTTTTTGTGTACCAGAATTCGGCCCACATGCGCTGAGCTCAACAAACTCGTCATTCTCATGTTGTTCTGCAGTTAATAACATTGCGTTTCTACTCCTTCTCGACAGGATGTCAAAATGCTTTCTTTAATGGTAGAACCTCAGAGGAAGTCTATATTAGCCTCCTATTACTCTCACCTCCGAGTTCCCTCACAGAGTATTTCGACTACGGCGGGCACTTTATACTTAAACAAGCTCCCAGCATGGTTTGCAAAGTTCATTTTACTATCATCAACATACGTTTCAGCAAATTTTTGATACACTCTTTTCGAGATAACTGGGTCATGCACATTATTCTCCTCTTGTATGTCGACATGATGTTATAATTATTACAGTGATGATATGTGGTATCTGAAGCATCTAAAACACTTCTTTTGTCATCAATTTTAAATGAAAGATCTCGGCCCTTAATTACTTTCTGCATAAGCTTCTTCTTCTACGTATGGTTATTATCTTACTCTGTGCCAAGTATACTTCCGACCGATTTCTGTTTCAAGATCACCATAGCAAGATGTCGACACACCTATCGAAAGTACAATCTGTCACCACCTCATGAATAATCACTATCCGATGCTACTCTCGCTGCATGCCTTGCTCGAGTCTAATCTATCTTAATGTTACTCGCCCTGATATTTCCTATGCAATTAGGTTTAATTTAGCAGGCTGTTCCTAGATCTCCATTATGCTTCGTTTCAGATTCTTCAATATCCAGAACTATATTTGATATCTTCTATTTTTCTTACCATTCTTCATTAACTCTTCTCGTGCATATTCGTATGCAGATTGGGTAGTGATCCCACCGACGCCTGAATTATTACAAGATATTTTTTTCTTCTAGCGATTCTCTTATCTCTGTAGGTAAGCCAAGAAACAAACAATTGTTGCCTGCTCTAAAATCACATAACGATGTAGCACCGCACTACTACAAATGGAACTTATTTGGTTATGTTGGTTAGCCATAATATTCGTGTCGATCGCTCCACCGCACCAAACTTTATCAGATAATCAAGTGCTATTCAAATTGCTCATAATGATGTGTCTTCCATGAACGTGACAAACATATTAAGATTGATTTGTCATCATCTCACATCTCGCTTTCAAAGGCCACTCACACTTCGCTTTATTTCCTTAGGATCTAGTCATGAGCCTTCACCCAAACCACTTCCATGAACTTTTTCTCGAGTTTTTTTTTAGCTTCCAAACTCTGTAACGGCTTCTCTTAAACCACTCATGAGTTTCCAGGGGAGATGTTAGATTATTATATTGTTATATTTATTTCAATTTAGATTATAACTTATTCTTAGATTTATAATTGTATTTTCCTAGGTTGTATAGCCTAGCCTATAAGGCCTCCTCTTGTACTTGTAATTTATGTTTTAATATAAGACTCAAGTCTTTCTTCACCCTCAAACCTGAAACTCAAGTGATGAAGGAGGAAGGATGGATTCTAGTTAGACCTCCTAATAATGCAGTTCGCATTGAAATCTGCTTACAATCTTCTCTTGGCTATCCAAGATCCCCTCCCAAACAGCTTATGGAATACCATATGGAAACTTAAACTGCCTTAAAAAATTGGTGTGCATGTGGATCTTATTACATGGGAGATTAATGACGAACTGACAAAGAATGAGGAGGGAACTCACGGTCAATCCTCACTGCCATTGTTGTACCGACGAAAAGAAAGATATCCACCACCTTTTCAAAAGTGTACCAAAGCTCAGTCCATTTGGCACAAGTTAATGAGCTGCTGGGTTGGTGTGGATGCTCACAACTAATAGTTCCATGAATGGATAACCTGGAACTTCACTTCCAATCTCAAGGAGGAGGGGAATTTTTGGAAGGAAAAATTTGTAACTGTCTGTGCTGTGGAACTAAATGACAGAGGTGTTCAAAGCAAAGCAATAGTCTCTGGAAGTATGCGGTGACCATAATCAACTCGTACTGTCACGAGGAAGAGAAAATTTTTGCCGCACAATCCATTGTCTCCAAGGGCACTAGAAGGCATGGGCGAGATGGGATAGGCCGGATCAAGCCTCCTAGAGGTTGGATGAAGCTCAACGTGATGGGAGTCACAGGAACGCAGGAGCAGGAGGAATTTAGAATAATCAGGGCCTGGGAAGTGGGCTTTACAACGAGACTTGGGTGCAGTAAATTCGAAGAAGTTGAGTCTTAGGTGCTCCTCCATGGCTTGAGATTGGCTTGGGAAAGAGGTACCATAAGATTAATAGTTGAGACGAACTCTTTAACGGTGTACAAGTGGATAAAAGGATTGGAAGAAATAAAAAATCTGTACAAGTGGATAAAAGGATTGGAAGAGATAAAAAATCTCCATGCCAACGTGATACAGGAATGCAAGTATTGGCTTGGGAAGGAATGAGTAAACATCAACCACATCCTCAGGGAAGCTAACAAGGCTACGAACAAGATGGCCAAGATTGCCTTAAACTCTACAGATAGCAAATTCCAACCGTCTCTTGATTTTCTTCTCTTTTTTGCAAATAATTAATGATAGAAGACATAAGAATTCCAACCGTCTCTTGATCTTCTTCCCTTTTCTATAAATAATTAATGATATTAATTATTAAGAAAGACAAATAGTAACTAGTAAGGAAGACATATAGTAATTATTAAGGAAGACAATAAATGATATTAATTATTAAGAAAACACTTTTCATTTTCTCTCTCACATTTCTTCATCTACTATTTATTTGTTCTATAACGAGACACTCACCTTAAATATTGTTTTTTTTAGGTTTCAAAAACACATATTAGTCTGGTCGATATATCGGCATTTATCGCCGATATATCGGCATTTATCACTGATATATCAGCGATATATCGGCCAATTTGTGTGTTTTTTTTTAAATTTTTTCATAAGCCTGCATTTTTTTGTCAAATTTGTGTCAGATATATCGGTAATTTACCAATATATCGGCAATATTGAGCGATTTTTTCCGATTTTTCCAAGAAACGATTTTCCTTTGCAAAAATCGTGTCGGGATGGCCCGACACCAGAAATATCGACGATATATCGTCGATATTTCGCGACATTTTTAACCCTGGGTACAAGACAGTACAAAGTGCAGACGTCGCTTCGAGGCCTGGGATTATGAAGCGGGTCAGACCGTGACCTTTGATTCATGTTTTTGCATAGAACGAACTAGTTTTAATATATGTTTTGTATTAAGAGTGATGTAATAAGTCTTGAATCTATACAAATGTATGGTTTTGTAACCGTATGGACAAGTATGGATGATGGGCCCTATTGGGTCATTTTACTCATGTATGAGTCTTATGATATGAGACACGCAGGTTTCCGCAGGTTGACGGTGGTCAACGGGATCCCCGGATTTTGGGGCGTCACATCTTAGGAATGACTCGTAAGATGGAAGTGGGCTTTACAAATGAGACTTTAGGTGAACTAAAGAAGTTGAGTCTAGGCGCCCATGGCTTGGAGATTGGCTTGGGTAGTACCATAAGATTAATAGTTGAGATGAACTCTCTTTAACTGCACGCGGGAGGTACATTGGAAGAAATCAAAAATCTGTACAAGTGGATAAAAGGATTGGAAGAGATAAAAAATCTCCATACCAACGTGATACAAGAATGCAAGTACTAGCTTGGGAAGGAATGAGTGATAAACATCAACCACATCCTCAGGGAAGCTAACAAGGCTACGGACAAGATGGCCAAGATTGCCTTAAACTCTACGGATAGCAAATTCACTAGATGGAAGAACCCTTGTGAAGGCTTAGAGAGTTTGATTATCCAACATGCTCTAGGTATAAAGCCAAACTAATGAGTGTTTCCTTAATGTAACCCCTCCTCTTCTTATTCTAGAAAAAGAGGTCAAATCCAAAAATTATTTGTAAAATTAACCTCTTACACGATTAATCTTGAAAATGTCAAATTTCAAACAAAAATACCCTTAAAAATATAAAGATAAATCCCCACATAATAGCTTAACCCCCAAGGGTATTTTTGTCCCATCCCCCATTATAATTAAATCCTCAAAGGTATTTTTGTTCTAATAATGTCTTTTTATACCTCTTTTTAGATGTTAAAGTAAATAGTTAAATTTGCAAATATTTTGTAGATTCATCCTTTTAAACGGTTGTCTCAAAAATATAATATCGGTACACAAAGATTTATACAAAAAAGAACAAAGAGATTAGAGACTTACCAACTCCAAACTAAACCCCAAAACCATGCAAAATATTGATTAAATACAAAGAATCGGTATCCATTAATAGTCTAGACGATGACCAAAGTTGTTTGTAAGCTTTAAGTGGGTTGTACTTGAACTTAGTATTTTATTTATGTCTTTTTTAAACTTGATTTAATAAATGCATCCTTGATCAACAATTTGATGGCATCTTTATTATTAAATAACGAAGATTAAATTTTAATGATAAAAACAGTCCTTTTACTGTATCACTTACACGAAATATTGATTTATTTTTTAAACTATTCAAACATTATATTCCATTCGTTATATAAGATTGTTTTTCATTTAATAATTTATGTAGTAGAATAATAAAATAAATTGACAAGCACTCTATTAAAAATAGGTTTTAATTGAAGAATATGAGTTGGATATTCATTTTAATTAAAAATAAAGTTATAATTTAATGGGGGAATTGTGCTTCAAGGTATGATAGGCCTCCATATTTAATAAAAGGTCTATCAAAACATTAGAATTGAACCCAAAACCTATGACAACAACCAAGGACTAAAAATTCTTTTTTTTGGGCGAAAAATAGGTTTTCGGTTGGGTTGGAAACGATTTTGGGAAGGAAAAATAGGAAGTAAAAAAATCGGAGAAAAATCGAAAAAAATCGCTGATTTTTCGGAAAAATCCGATATTTTCCCGAAATCCTGATTTTTTTCCCTGTTTTTCCTTGAATCCAAAAATATGAAAAAAAAAATTGCTTCTAAAGGGTTTCGAAACCACCCAAAATGCCTGGAGTTGACACCCTCAAACCACCAAGCCATTGATTGCATTTATTATATATAGTGCAAACTTTTTTATATTCTCTTATTATTTATTTGTTCATAATCCTTTTATAATTATTTATTTTATTTTTATTTTACATTATAATTATATTATTTTAAATCAAATATTAATTTGAAAAGGAAAAGAAATAAAATAATATCATTTAAAATTTAAAATTATAATATATAATATTTTGAATCTCTCATTACTCACATAATATTTATAATAATAACAAAAACAAATAAATAATATATCTTTAACATAATAATATCTGAATAATATATTAAATATAACATATTTAATTTAATAATTACTAATCCATTTGATTTTAATCTACCTTAATTAAGATATGAATCATTTCTCATGATCTATATAATTAAAAAATGAAAACTTTTAATAACCGATATTTTTGTAAAAATATCCACCGATATTTCCGATATTTCCGTAAAATCCAATTACCGATATATCCGTATTTACCGATATTTTGATCCTTGATAACAACTAAAACTATTAAGAAGGATATAAAATTTTCTAAATACCAAAACTACCCTCCTACACCTCCGACCTCAGCCCACATGCGAACACACACCCCCTTTCTAATCCAAACCTAGCCCTCCCCTTCTCCTAACCCCCACCCCCACTCACACATGGCTCAACAACCTTTTTTTTCTCCAGTTTTATTTTATTTTATTTATTTATTTATTAATTATTATACCATTTTCATATAAATTACCTTCCTTTTTTCATCTTTCAAATAAATTAAAATTTTCATTTCTAATTAATTTTAAAAGATAATATCTTGTTTTCACTTATTTTAAAAATGTACTTAATTAAATTTTTTATTATTTTAAAAAAATTATTTTTTCATTTTCTTATTACCCTTTTGTTTTGTATAATAAATATAGTAAAGCAAATTAACTTTTAATATATAAACAGCCCCTATAGTAATAAATAATTAAATAAATATATAAAATAAGTACGAATATTTTAAATAACATGATTTTAATATATATATATATATATATATATATATATATATATATATATATATATATATATATATATATATATATATATATATATATATATATATATATATATATATATATATATATATATAGTGTGTGTGTGTGTGTTTGTGTATTTTTAAATTTTTATAAATCTAAAATTTTCAACAAAAATTAGTAGAATTATATTAATATTTAATTTAAAAGTAATGTTTGATAGAGAAAAAATAAAAAGGAACAATATTAATAATTAAAAGTAACAAAAATATTATTTTTTGAATAAGTAATAAAAATATTGTTACTTATAGTTACAAACATAATATCTTTTAAAAAATTTAGGCTTATTGTGACGCCCCAAATTTCAGGGGTTTTTTTTTTTTTTTTCATTCAAGAGCTTAATGTACAACTCTTTTACATGCCAAAATATATGAACTACATTGTTCTAATATATTTTACAAAACAGCCAAGGCCACAACCCTGGGCTTTTCGTGACTCACTACTCGAGGGAGCACCGTCTTCGTGGTACTGAGCCGGGGTCCCACGACGGTTAGCAAAGCCCGCAGTAATAATTCCTGCTGGGCGGGATTACCCCACTTAAGTGCACATGCAATGATCGTAAAAAAAAACACACACACATTCAAGTCAGATACCTACATGAATGTCAATGCACGAAATGTCCTCATGCCCATATCCCGAGTCACTCACTGACTCCCTCACACCTACCTATGCCAAGTGTGAAAAACCAACCGTCATTTTGTTCCACAAATGACCATTTTCCAAAACAACAAGAGTTTGTTTTAAAGTTTGTAAACTCCATTGGGAAACTCTCCAATGTTCATTCGATTCGATCAATTTCTTTTTTGCGGTTCATATATATTTGTGGGCCACTGATTTTTCGTTTTCACCGGGCCGACGCCGCATGTCGCTCCAACATTTTCACGAACTTACGACCGCCTGGATTCATGTATAACCGCACAATTGGGTCTTTCACCTGGGATCTATCCCATCTTGCTACTTCAACACAAGTATATTTATTTTTCATTTCTTTTCAAAACTGGTAGGACTCTTTTGGACTTTTGGTCCCATTACCCGAAGTCCACCAATCACCATACAATTTGTTGACTCACAACCATGTACCCATGACACTCCATCGAACACCTAACACAGTGTCGATCCCAACCCTGCACTCACACCCATGTCATGCTATGTTTTCGTGCACGTGCAATGCTATTATGCTAAATGTATATATTGTATGTGCACACATACTCATGCATATTCATCCATGCATTATTTGGACATTTATATTAAAGTACATACAAATTCCAACCCATGTTATCCAACATTCCACATATCAAGTTCAAGCATGCACTTCATATTAACGAAATTCCTCAACATACCATGGATAATTATAATTAATACATATAATTCTCCTTCATGCACAACCCATGTTAATACATCATACAACATACATTAACATGTCATATTCTCACTGCATGTTATTCACACAAGCCATAACACACAACCTAACTTGCCAGCACTAACCTGCCCGACTGGCCAATGTCCTCCACAGGAACATGGCTGCAATCTTGACTCAATGGGTTTTCCATAGAGTCCAAGAACACCCAAATTGGAATTCGGACGAGAAAGTTATGACCTTCCGAAATTGAAGGTCACACATGCATTGCTAGCCTTACCCGGCAGCCTCACCTTACCCGTCAATGCCCCTTTCGCCGCCTAACCCACTGCTATCTAAAGATGTCCGGCTCGAAGTTTGACTCAATGAGATTTCCATAGAGTCCAAGAACACCCGAATCGGAGTTCGGACGAGAAAGTTATGACCTTCTGGGTCGGGAGGTCACATGACTAAACCGGTTCCCACCTGGGTAGCCTACCTTACTTGCCCGGACGGCCATTTCCGGCTGGCTCAGAAACCCACTTCCCTCCAAAGGCATCCAGCTGGAAAGTTGACTCAATGGGCTTTCCATAGAGTCCAAGAACACCCAAATCGGAGTGACTGACGAAAGTTATGACTCCGTCGGGAGGTCACACATGACTAAACTGTCTCACCCAGGCAGCCTACCTTACTTGCCCGGACGGCCATTTCCGGCCAGCTCAGAAACCCACTACCCTCTAAAGGCATCCGGCTGGAAATTTGACTCAATGGGCCCATAGAGTCCAAGAACACCCGACCTGAGTTCTGACGAAGAAGTTATGACCTTCGTTGAGGTCATACAGATCCTACCTTTGACGGAACTCCATCCGGCGAACTCAAATGGGCAGACCAAATGTGGTGACCCAACTGTGAACCTTAGTCGGTGAACTCAAAATGAGCTTAACCCAAATTTATACGTCATTAGATTCGTTCAGAGCAAACTGACCATAACTTAGGGCTATAGAGGTCCCGATTTGAGAAATTCAAAGCCTAACATCAAGTTCATTGATGTGGCCAATTTACCCGAACGACTCACTCACCAGTTCCCTTTATTTCCTACCCAAAATCGCCTAAAGTCCGGACTAATGTGCTACCCCAATGTGGCAGCTTCTCATGGTTCAAAACACAACCAAACATTCCCCTTAGGGCAAAACAACCACCACATAACCCTTAGGATAGAAAGTAACCAAAGTAGGAGAATACCTACCTCTTGGAGTTTGTCGAAACTCCTGATTCCGATCTCATCTGAGGGTATGCCCGTGGGATGAACTCTTCCTCTTGCTCCGCACAGCGCGGGTCCAGTGGCGGAGATTTAGAGAGAAGGTGGAGTCTCTATCTAAAGCGCTCTCTTTTCTTCCTCTTTCTTTTACGCTGTTTTCTTTCCTCCCATCCCAGCGCTTCAGTCCCGAGGTGGGCGAGAGCTTGTCCTCTCACTTGCCACATGTCCAATTTTCATTGGCTCTTAAGATTTCCCCTTATCCTCTCATCCATCTACCAAGGATTTCCCCCTAATGACATGATGCCACATGTCACCTATAGCCCATACTTGAGCTCATTGCTTGACTTACTCACAACTTGACATGTGCCTCAATGTGAGCCACTCAACACCTACCACATGTCACGCGTCACTCTCATTGCCTCGAAGAACGTGAAATTCCGACTGTCTCGAAATTTAACGAAATTCGACGTGGTAACTAGATTTCGCGACGATTCCAAACAGTGAAGTCAGTTTGTCGTCGAGATCTAGAAAAATTCACAGATTGATGGTACACCGTTCTACCACTTCTTTAGTCGGATTTTAGGGGTTCCACATATAAATTTAAAATATAAAAACATAAAAGATAAAATCATAATATGAGACTGAGAAGGGTTTGTTATAGTGGTACAAGGTGATAACATTAACTGTATCAGACAAATGTACTGACTCTAGGGGTGTACAAATTTACATTTCTTATAAGGTTTAGATATTTTTTTTATCCGAAATCTCTTTCCTATGTTGTATGCTCATACATCAACTTAGGATATTCTTTACATGCATTGATAGATCATAGATGTCATATTTAGGCTTTAGCTAACACGTGATGAATAACCTAGTACATGTTTATGCCACAAACTTCCAAACTTTAAAAAAAAATATGAAAAATATAATTGATGTCAGTATTTTATTATTTCCTTCATCAATACAATGGATATATATGCATATATTATTCTTTAAGCTATACAAAATGATTGCACTAAATATACAAGACAAATATACTAAATATACAAAGGTGTATAAGCTTGCATTTATCATAAGATTTGAATATTTTTTAATCAGAAATCTCTTTTCTAGGTCGTATGCTAATATACCAATCTAGGACATTGTGACACCCCTATCCCGGGGGTCTCGTTGACAACCCGTCAACCCTCGGAATACTCGTGGATGTCGAGTAATTCGACACCACAACATCGTGTCCCCTTTTCCGGGACCCATGATTTAAATAAAATCGAGCAGAGTCTCATTTGTATGGGGAGCTCTACCCAAAATACAACCTGTACAATTACATGGCAACATGGCCCAATATTATACAACGACCACACCGGGTCCACATACGAGTAAAAATGGCCACTAGGGCCCATTTATCCATACTCAAACATATAAGCACATGACTATAAAACCATAGTCATAAGAGTTTAAATTACACATCACTCTTACTCCTGAATAAATACAACCCATATATATTTACAAAATATATGCTCCAGCCACAATCGACTTTCTTCATATTTGCGGTCTGAATGCGGGTCGGCCTTTTTGACTTTGTACACCTGAAATGGGGAGTCCCTCTGACGGGAGTGAGCAAAGCCCAATAGTGATAATCTCCTATAAGGGCTACTCCCCACCTAAGTGCACATGCAATGACTTATCTAAACAAACAAACAAACATTTAAGTGAATCATGTATCCTACTTAAATGTCTACATGTCATGGATGAAAGTGCTGCTCACTATCCATATCAGAGTCCTCACCAGCTCCCTCACCACGCCCAATTTGCCAGAGTGTGAACTACTGTCATTACCGATGACAACCTAAGATTACTCTTAATCTTTTTCCATTTTCATTACAACCATACGCCTCAAGTCCTCACTAACTCCCTCAAACATGCATTTTGCCATGAATGAAAACCATTTCCAAACAAAGGTATTTGTTTTTAATCGTGGACAACCCTCCGATATAAATAGTGGACAACACACTCCGATAATCTATTTTGTGGACAACCCTCCGATGTATATCAATTAGGCAGACTCCGATGATTGATATTATATGGACAATCCTCCGATGTATATCAATTGGGCAAACTCCGACGGTTGATATTATATGGATAACCCTCCGATGCTGTAGTGGACACACTCTGATAAATAATATTGTTGGTCAACCCTTCGAAACAATTCTCTCAAGAAACCACCTCATGCACTCACTCCTATTGTTCTAGAGAGTGCCTAGTGCATATGAAATGCAATGAGCCATTTCCATTTCCTTAACTAAATGCGACTCATTTGGACGTTGTCCTGTGCTTAAGGCACGATAATCAACACCATGCGCGTGTTGATCTCTGATGTACTCACGACACACCATGAACACTCTTTTACTGATTAATCGATCTCAACTATGCACTCACACCCATGTTATGTGATGTTTTTCGTTGCATGTATAATGCAATTATGCCATTGCCTATTCATACCATGCTAAATATATAATGAGAACTATATGTGCATACATACTCATACATATTTATCCATGCATCATTTGGACATTCAAATTAAGGTTCATACAAATTCCAAATCAAACATACTAATTCAAGCATATATGGACATCACCAAGTCACTGCGGGTAATGACTTTTACATCAATCCCTAGGCTAGTGATGACACAATTTGTCACGACTAGCCTCGGCTTGAGCCATGTAATGGCCTCGATCATGTCGATTATATGTCATTTTATTTGTCATGATGACACACGAACCACTCAATCATATTATTCACTTTCCAACAATAACACACAAAATGACCCAAATCTCGGACCCATATAAAACAGGGCACCTCACGGTTCATCACCGAATATTGTGATACCAAAACACACCACAAAACCCGAAGACATCAGTCCCGGGATCAAAACCAAAACTCAACACAGTTCGGGACTGCCCGAAAATAGTCTCGAAAATTCTGTCATGGTATCCATGATCGAAAATTTAGCCGAACTATTCAGCAGTCTAGTGGCGGCTGTCAGAAAGCAATCCCAAGAATTTCCCTACAAAATTCTATACTCAATCGAAATTTGAGAACTGAGAAATTCCTGGCCTTTCACGGCCTCTAAACTACAATCCACAGCCATTAAATGACCTTTAGACTAGAAATAACACAAATGAAAATTCCCTACCGTGGAGTTTTGTGAAACTCCAAGATTTTCTTTATCCGCAGCGTAGCCCTCATTTGCGATGGATCAACTTTGCCTTCAGTCGGCGAACTTACGATCCAGATTTCCGCCGTCGTAACAAATAAAGAAATAAAAAAATAAAAATCTCTCCTCACAGCTCTCTCCACCTACCGCTCTCTCCCCCTTTCTTTTGTTTTTTTTTCCTTTTTATCCTTTATTATTATTATTATTATTATTATTATTATTTGACATTCATAGTTCATATTACTTTATTCGATCTGTTTTATCCGAAATAATTTATTTGCGAGTTCACTTTGTTTTAAATGAACTTAGCTTGATTCATTTCGACCGAGATTTTCGTAAAAATCTCGTCCACTGAAAGTCATGGCGATTTATCACCGAAAATGTAAAATATTCCGATTGTCTCGAAATTGATGAAACTTTTCTAGTGACTGGAGTTGTGAGGCAATTTAGCAGCGCAGTCCGTTTCATCATCCGAGATCTAGAGAATTTCCGGTTTTCAACCGAAATTACCGTTTACCCTTTTTCAGAAAAATTGAATTTTTCTCGGATTTTATAGACATTCTTTATACATATTGATTGATGTCATACTTAGCTCATACATAATAAATAACCTAGTATATGTTTTTTCCATAAACTTCCACAATTAAAAAATATGGTTGATTTCATTTTTTTTCTTATTTATTTCACCAATATCATGGAGATACACATATATTACTCTTTAATAAGAAAAAATAGAAGTTTGTAATAATTAACAAAGTAATTATACTAACTGTATAAGACAAATATACTAATTGTACAAGAGTTATACAAACTTGAATTTCTCATATAATTTTAATGTTTTTTATCCAAAATCTCTTATGTAGGTCATATGATAATACACCAACATAAGACATTATTACATGATTTTTTTTTTAGAGTTTAGGCATTTTGAGTATATACGTTAATATAATCAAGCTTGATGGACATGTTAAATGATAAATATTATATTATCACTTTTAATTCATATTTTAAAATTTAAAATTAGGGTTAACACTTTTGCATTATATTTTTAAAATTAAATACTAAAATGATAATTGTGACATCCCAAAACCCGGGGGTTCGTTGACTACCCGTCAACCTGCTGAATACAAGTGGATGTCGGGTTGCCAGCCACCGAAGAAATGAATGAGTCTCCTTACATGCGGGGCTACACCCCGGAAATGCATCGCTGCATAAACTGTCCCGAACAGTCCAATATATGCAATATATATCAATATGGCCACTTGGGCCCTTGATACTCAACATACATCTTAGGCAATGAATCGACTATATACCCAATAGTTACAAGAAGTTAATATGTTTTTACTCTTATCTGATACATACATTAAGCAAAATTCTAATACATGTATACATCAAAGCCCGCGACCCGGCTTTCTTCTAATCCTCGGTCTCTAGGGCCAAGCCGTCCCTCGCACGCTCCACAGTACAGCGTAAAATAATAGGGGTCCAACGATGGGTGAGCTAAAGCTTCGATAGAGAGAATGTCATACTAAGTAGACTTTTCGCTAGTCACGTGCAATGTTCAAAGTAAACACACATTCAAGCAAATGCGTGATCACTGCCAGATGTCTACAGCGGCCAGCTGAGATCAGGAGTCTCGACTCCTCTCACACTCGCCTAAGCCTCGTGTAATTAATGTTTCATTAGTGGGCAGCCCTCCGATGAATATATATCAGGTGCAGGCTGCTCCGGCGATTGATATATTACTTGTTTGAATAATTTCTGCTCCGATGAATATCAATTGGGCACTCAGGCGATTGATATTTTTGGTTTGCTGGACTACCCTCGGAGTAATTATTGTTTTAGGCTGCACTTCGAGCGGATTTTATACGGCACAAATGCCGTGCGTATCTCACATGTCTTGGATTGTTCAGGTGCATATGGAATGCATGTATGCGGTTCAATACGGTCACATATCACGTCTGAATATAAAACGTGAATATCTTTCGCATAAAAATTCATCAGCGCACCAAACATATTGGTGATTATCATTTCAAACATCAAATTTAAGCTCCTTGGGCTAATGTTCCAAACACAAACTTAATTCGGTCGAATTGTAACGAACACATAATTTATGAAAATATTTTAACCCATTGTTTTGGGGAATAAGTGAAATACCGGTTACTATTCCCCGAAAAATGCGCCAATCAACGGTTCGCGCCTTGAACGAGAAATCCTGGCCATTCACATGATGTGCATGCAAAGCAATGAATTTAAATGCACTTGTCAACTAGCCTACACCCAGGCAGCCCATGTTTATGGGACTATGCAGAAGCTTGACCTCACAAGAAAGTTTCTAAAAAAATTACTGCAATAGTCGGTCGTGTTTTGGGGCCAGATCAACAAACCTCCACGACCTCATTCAGCAAAGCATTAGTAAAACATTTAAATGGGAGTAAAGCTGAGTAGGGAGAAAATCACTGCCTCAAAGAGTTGAAGAAACTCGATCGGAGTCATAGCATCTTTGTTGCGTAAACGTTTTTCCATACCATTACGAAAGGCCGTCGACGGTTGGATCTTAGATATTCAGAGAGAAGCACCCTCTCTACTCTAAAAAGCTCTCAAGCAGAAGCTACTGCATCATCATCTTTGTTCTCACGTTTTGCCTTGGTTCATTTAAGGAGAAGAAGCACTATTTGCCTAATTTGGCTTTCCTCATTTAACTATTCCCAAAATATTATTTATCATCTTTTCAGGATTTGATATTCGTATTTTGCTATTGTCAATTTTAGTATTTACTCTCTTCTGTCGCATGGCGCATGGTACGTGTTATATCTTGACTTTCGTCGCGTCGAAAATTAATTTCTGACACGAGAAAGCGCGATCTGCCCGCCCACAGAAAAAATGTCATTCCGTGTCTCGGAATGTTAAATTTTCGATGCTAAGCGCAGATTTCGAGGCGATTCCAACGGTGCAATCCGTTTGTCATCCGAGATCAGAGGGTAGTGGGATTTTTAACCGAGAATTCTGATTTTGTAATCGAAATTGATTTTAGATAATGGAAATTCCCAGATTTACCAAGTGCCTCTGATAATTCTTATTTTTGTTAAATAATTAATATTTTTATATTCTTTTTTTTTTATTAAAGAATAGGCGTTCAACTTGTGGATTTTTTTTATAAAATTTTAGGTTTACAAAAATTTAAAATATAAAAGTATAAAAAATAAGATTATAACATGAAAATTATAAATATTTAAATATTATATAGAAAACATTAGTATTTATTTGTATATTTATTAAATTATTTATTTCTATAGGGGAATCTTCTTGTAAACATTAAAACTCAATTTACTTTAATCATTTATTACACAAAAAAAAAATCCAATAAAGAAAATAAAAGTAATAAGATAAATAAATTTCAAAAAATAAACTTTTAGTTAAGTGATTTTCCAAATAAGTGAACATAAGACATTATATGTATAATTTAATTAAAAATAAAATAATTTAATTCAACATCCTTCTTAAACTAAAAGAAAAAAAAATCTAATAAAGATAATGAATAAATAAATATATTTTCAAAATAATAGTTTTTATTAATTAAATTTTAAAATAATTTGAAAATAGAGATATAATTTATAAATTAATTAAAAATATAAAATATATATATGGAAAAAAGAAGCCCCACAAAGACAATTTAAAAAAAGAAGAAGTGGGATTACGTTAAGGGCCACCGGGATAAAAAATGAAAAAAAAAAAAAGGGGCGAGAAGTTGGGCGTGTTGTGGTGGAAGCCTGGAAGGGAAAGATGAGCATTTTTGTCCCGTCAAAATATATGTCTTTATGTTTAATTTAGGTGGTTGATGGATTTTTTTATTAAATATGAATCTCAGCTAACCCTAAAACATAATTTCCCTTAATTTAATTTAATTAGAAAATTAATTTTATCTTTATGTTTAATTTAGATAGTTTTATGGACTTTTTATTAAATATGAATTTCATCTAACCCTAAAAGATAATTTCCCCTAATTTAATTTAATTAGAAAATTAATTTTCTCCCCTTTAATCCATTTAATGGACGAGAGCATTGGGAACACCCAGCAATAGTAGATGGAGAAGCCGATGGGTGGGAGGCTCATTACCAACTTTTAATATGATTGTAAACACTAATATAAAAAAAATGTGATTAAAGATTTACCTAACTAAATAAAATATTGGTGAATTACATTTTAGGGAAAAATATGTATCAAGCTCTTTATTTCAAAATATTTGGACATTTATCGCTAAGAGTATCTATATTTTAGGCTACTACCATAAAAAATAATTATGATTTTACCAATATATTACCATAACTAACGAAAGTACTACCATAACTAGTCATATAGGACATTCATTAGTTATGATAATATATTTACATAATCCTAATTATTTTTATGCAAATAACATGAAATATGGATACTAAATTCTTGGTGATAGATGTCCAATTATTTTTAAATTTATGGCATGATATCTACTTTTTCTTATATTATGTCTGAAAACATGATTATTCCTCAAATTTTACACAAAAATGAATCAAATTAGTCCTATTTATCTCAGAAATCACTAGTTTCTTTCTAATTTGGGTGTAGTGATCACTCAAGATTTTGAATATAGAAATGGCACATTGGACAATTAATTAATTAATTTATCAATACGTTGTTATTATTATTATTATTTTGGAAAAGATCAATCCGTCCCTAGAGTAGGAGACTATGATTGAAGTGAAGAAAAAACCAAAAGTTAAAACAAAATCACTAACTTGGTGGACAAGTAAAGTGCAGGATCCTCATCACTTTCCCGAGCATGGTGACAGCCAGACGACAGGGGAAAAAAGAAGAAGCAAAAGTAGTGAGAAAAAGAGAAAAGTGAGAAAAGAATCTCTGGATCTAGAGAGATAAAGAGGAAACTCCGCACACTTTCCATCCTCACTTTCGAATGTATAAAGGATGCTCTCTGCTTTTCCTTTAAGTAGATTTGAATTTTCTTTTATCGAAAATATTATGTTGTATGCTAATACACCAACTTAGGACATACTTTATATACATTCGTTAAATCATACAATGGAAACATGCATATATTAATTTTTAATAAAGAAAATAATATCAGAGGCAGATTATTATATCTGACGTATTAAATATACAAGGATCTACAAACTTCCATTTCTCGTAGGATTTTGATTTTTTTTCGAAATATTTTTTCAAAGTCCTATTAGACTAATATAGAACATACTTTATAAGCCTAATTTAAAAAAAATATATTAATGAAAGATATTATCCTCATGGTTTTCATTATTATAAATAAAAATAATAATATTAAAAAAAATTAAAATCTTGGACTTATTTTCATTTTTAAAATAATGAAAATAAGATGTTATCTTATAAAATTAATTAAAAATTATAAAAATTTAATTTATTTAAAACCATGAAAAATGGAGGTTGAATATTGATTGCAAATAAAAAATAAAAAATAAAAAGAAAAGGAGGGTTGGTGCGAGTGGGGTGGGGTGGGGGGGGGAAGGGAATATCAAGGGGTGGGCTAGGAGAGGGGCTTGTTGTGGAGACCCGAGGGTAGTGTTGGTATTTTGGATATTTTATATCTTTATTGTTAATTTTGTATATTGTTATGTGTTTTAAGCTTGATTGTGATATTTTGATGGACTCTTTATTAAATACAAGGTCCCTCTCACCCTTAAGCATAATTCCCCTTTTTTTATTTAAAAACATTTTTAGATGATAAAGGCCTTTTAGAAGTATTCTTAGAATGCTTTTGTAACTTGTGTCTATTTGAAACTTTCAAAGGGAGTTTTTTTTTAAAGTATTGTTGAGAGAATTAATAAGGTTTTTTAATAAGTAGTATAAATTATTTTTCAACTTTTCATTAGTGTTTTCTTAATTTTATAAAAGTTTGAATATATTTTTTCAAAGCACTCTTTACATTCCCAAACAAACTCTACTAACAAGAGGTCTTTAACATATTCGAGTGAAAGGATATACGTTTCTGGTTAAAATTAGAAGAAACAAATTTTTTTTTTTAAGATTTTAAGTATAAATTGGGTCTTATTAAAGTACATCATCCTAGCAATTGGATGATAGATTTGGAAAGAAGTAGTCAATTTATGTGGATGGCATCTATATTTCAAGGGAAAATTAAGTTTCTCTCACTTTATATTAATTAGTGGGTTTTATTTGCAAATGAAATTATTATTACTGCTATCCCTTTATTTATTACTAATTTGTTTACAAATTAAATAATAAATTTTGTCTGAATAACCGTATGAAAAGTAATAGCAAAGTTAAGAATTATTAATATCTATTAACATGCTTGCTTCAAAATTTTCAATTCATTAATCTCTTGCATATTAGTAGAACAACTTAATCAAATTGTAATTGATGGCCAATTTCTGAGTTAGTTAAATCTATTTTAAAAATAGTTTGATTAATTATGTAACAAGTAATAATAGGAAAATTATTAAACTAATTCTATTCGAGAACAATTTGATCAAATAATTCGATTAATTACGCAACAACAACCAATAACAAAATTATTAAATTATTTAAAAAAAATGAACAGTTATGTTGCAAGCATAGTTATCAAAGGCGCACCTCAAATGCGCTCAAAGCCCAGACGCCACCACTCCTTGCGACATGTCACACCTCGTTTCCCTATCCGACCCGAATGGCGGATCCGAACCGGGTTCGGGGTGCGAGACTATATACTGGGACTCTCATTGACCTGTTGAGAAAAAACTTATAAATTTATAGCTTTTAAGCTTGTTCCTTCATATAATGTTAAACATTTAACTTGTATTATATTCTGTAACAATGGATTACAAGATATATCTGACTCAGTATATCGTGTTAGCCATTCCTGATATTTTCGTGTTTACAAAATAAACAAAATACATATACATGATGAGTCCAAAAACTCATTTAATTTTTAATCCATTTTTCTGAGTACATTGTAAGATAAATGTTGATTCACATGCAGAAACTTGGATAATTTACTCAAATTAGATTTTGTAGAAAAATACAGCTGAAAGCAGAAATCTCAACAAAAATAAGGAGAAATCATTTCTGAGTAGAAATGGGAATTAGCCAATTGAGAATCGAAGTCGTGACACAGGTTGTTGTTCGATGTCTCAGAGTCTCAACATCACCAAGACCCGAGTGAAGGCGAAGTTGCAGCGAAAATGTGGTTGAGACTAAAGAAATTCTTCAAAGCGGCGAAAAATTTATTGAGTCGCAAATCAATCCCGAGGTCGCGAGCAGATAGTTAATGAAACCATAAAGGAGTCCCTTGCTGAAGAAATGAGGTTGCAACCGATTAGCTTGATGAAAACTTTGTATTCGAGGTCATGATGTGCTTTCAGGTCGTGACTTAGAACTAAATTGGGAGTCACAACGAGGGGACTTGAGGTTGCAACTGCAAGTGGATGGGAGAACAAAAAGGAGGTCGCGACCTAAAGAGAAACTGAGCACTACAAAGAGACGTCGCAACCTAATATCGAGGTCCCGACCTACAAACTGAAACCAAGCCAAGCGAAGTCCCTGTCAGGAAATTTGAAGTTGCAACCACTTTATTATTCGAAGACCCCAAAGGAGGTCGCGACCAATCACTGAGGTCGCGACCTGAAGATACACTGAAACCAAAAATCAAGGTCGCAACCTTGTTTAAAACAAATGGGACAAGTTGTAACCTGAAAGGAGCAATTATGAGGTCGCAACCTCATCTAGAGGTCGCGACCTGGAATATAAGTTAGAATGAAGAAAACCGGTTGCAACTAGAAATTGAAGTGTAACCTAAGACTAGAGCATGTAAGAAGCAAAAGACGAGAAAAGAGTCGCTTGACTTGAAAAGGAAGTCACGACTGAGTTGAGCGACGAGAAAAAGAAATGGGGTCGCAACCTCAAGCGGTCAGCGTGCAGTGCAGAAAGCAAAGAGAAAGGAGGTCCTAACTTCCGAACTAAAGTGGTGGCGGCTAAACGAGGTTGCAACCTAAAGCCCCGAGGTCCATGACCTAGGAGAATCTGACGAAGGGGAGAAGACAACAAGATTCATAGCGAGGTCAGTCGTGACCACTAGTCAAGAATGCTGCCGCAAGGAACCTGAGTGCGCAGCTAAAGAGTGATCATAGCGAGAGAAGGGATATCTAGGTGCGACATCTTTCGAAGATCGCGACTGGGAATGATAAATTAGACTCTTTCTTTGAAATCCACCTGGAGCTTTTCTGGATTTGGCCCATCTTCTTTTTGACAGTTATAAATAAACCTTTTTAGAAGAGTAAAGTAACCTCTCTTTATTTGATGTCGTGCCGGAAGCTGGGAGAAGAAGGAGTTCATTGTACGGTTAAGTATAGATTTTTCTTTTCTTTTCTTTTTCTTTTCTTTATTTTCTTTTCTTTTCTTTTCTGGATCTAAATCTGCGAACTGTGCAAAAATGATTGAATCTGGATTTTATTTTTAATATTTTCTTCTTAAAATTATTGCCTAAAAATTTATGAAATCTAGACAAATTTCTGGAATTCGTTTCTTCTCAGTTTCATTACAATTACAGTGGAAGCACTTGATCGATGCTCCATTGTAGATTGTAATTGCAGTAATTGGAACGCAGCTTCACTAGCATTGGTGTATAAATGTGATTCTGAGTCTTTTACGCATCATCTGGAAAGTGTTGGATTGGGATTTATTTGATTGATGTAGTTTTTGAATCGATAAGTTCCCAATGGTAGTACTGAATACCAGTTCAAGGAGTGTATCGGCTGATTTCGGGATGCCCTCCCGAGTGACCTAGGGTTTCGGAGAATTCCCAAAGCACAGGCATTTACTTGTGGGTGTGCTGAAGCCACCATTGATGAACCCTTTGAGATACGAGAGAAGTTTCTTAAGATAAATCCCAGTTAGGCTCATAATTGAAGTTGGAGGGAGTATTTATCAAATCAAATAATTAAATTTCACCTTAATCTAAAGGGAGTTCTCGGCGGTGATGGCAGAGATCTAATCAAGGAAGGGAAGAACCAATAGATTTGAAGGACTGACACATCAAGTGAATGGTAGAAATTTTCTGACAACCACGAGAAGGGGAAGTAAAGTTCTGGAGTCATGTCGAAGCGGGTGTGAAGTATTGAGAAAGAAAACCACCCAGATCTTGCAAGAAGGTCACATGTACAAGTAGCTGGTTAGATCTTGACTTCGAGAGAAGCAAGGAGCATCTAACCAGTGAAAATGGAGTCAAGCTGAAATTTAGGCAAATCTTGGACAAGCCCGGATCCTGATAAAGCGAGCGGTATTTTAATGTAGGAATTGATTGTTTCTCTATATTTCTTTGCTGGTTTTCATTTCTCACAGGGAACTTATTCAGTCCAGTATTTTGTGTTTTATGTTTTTGGTTGTTTTCATGTTATTTCGATTTATATTTTATTCTGATCCAGACTTTCTTATCTGGAATCAAACTTTTCATATCCTTTTTAGTCGAATAGCATAGAATTTCAGTAGTTAGGGTAGTTGATCTCTAATTCTTGTCGAGTCTACATGAGATGATATTGGACTTATTCCAGTTTACTACTTGTATGACCTATGCACTTGCAGTGTCATAGACTAGACCCATACTTTTAAAACTCATGAACATTAAGAAAGAATTATTTAATCAAGCAAATTTATCCAAGTGACATGGCCTGAGAAAATGCATAAGAGCTCTTATATTCCATATCTTATAAACTTGAGGGTTTTGTACATGTGGAAAAAGGCAAACAAGTTTTATGGTGCCTTTGCCGGGGGTTAGATAATAGTCCTTTAGTAATAGTGTCATAAATTTGTATATGTCATTAGGTCCAAACAATACACTAGACCAAAAGGTCTTCCAATGGGCACCTAGTGATGTATGACCTTTAACTGCAGATGCGGATTGTCCTGTCCTCTGGTTTCCTCTTTTGTACCTACACGGATGAAAACACTCGTGCTAAGCTTTACGCTTAGTGGGAATTAATACATATGGATGACCTCGACTAAGAGTCACCACACTTCTATACAAATGCATAGACTTATAACACATATAACATTCACATATACTTATCATTTCTCATGTATATACTTTTCATAACATGTTTCATTCTGTAACTTATTGCTTTTCAGGTATTATTACATATATTGTTTTCTATGTTGTGCATATATCCTATTTTACTTCATGTAGTGGCTTCATATCAACGCTATACTTTTCAGTATTATCATATAGTATCATATACTTTCTTATACGATCTTGTATCGTCATATACTTTGCATTTGTGTTTTCACTCTGACTATAGAATTGGCATTCACGACAGATTCAAGAGGGAACCTCGTCCTGTTTGTCATTTAGTAGCCATGTGTTTCACATTTAATGGTAAGATTCACTTTGACTATAGAATTGACATTCACGACAGATTCGAGAGGGAATCTCATCCTGTTTGTCATTCAGTAGCAATGTGATTTCACATTTAATAGTATGATTCACTTTGACTATAGAATTGACGTGCGTGGCGGTTGAGGGAGGGGAATCTCGTCACATTTGTCCTTGATAGCAATGTGATTTCGCATTTATGATATGATTCACTTTGACTATAGAATTGACGTCGGGGCCAGTTAGAGAGGGAATCTGCCGTCACGTTTGTCATTCAGTAACAATGTGATTTCGCATTAATAGTATGATTCGCGCGGCTATAGAATTGACATTCGGCCGATTTGAGAGGGAATCTACGTCACATTTGTCCTTCATTAGCAATGTGATTTCGCATTGCGATATGATTGCTTTGACTATAAATTGACATTCCGCAATGATTAGAGAGAATCTGCATCACATTTGTCGTTTAGTAACGTGTGATTTCATGTACTTTTTATATTTTTATATACTTTCATCTATATTCTTGTACTTCCTATATTTTCATCTTGTAATTTTCATATACTATACTTTCCTATGATTTTCACATATGTTTATTGCTTCATATAAATACTTTCATATGCTTTTCATATGCTTTCATTTATCATATACATTTAATTGTCAGTGACACTTTTACTTTATATGCCCATGTTCTTTATCATCTATCATACTTACTCATGATTTTTATCACTTCTCATATCATCTTATATATTCTATATACCTTTCATGTGCATAATTGGTTTCCTGTATAATCTCTGTGAAAGTGGATAGATACAGCTATTGCCACTCAGTGCCCTATCTCTGAGATAATGATCTCTATCTGTGTGTATACCTGAAGGTATCATCAACGTACGAGGCGGTAGACTACTTCCGTCTCCAATAATCAGCAGGATCTATGTCGCCGACCAAATAAGACCTCGATATCGCGCAAGCTCTATCTTGCAACCATTTTATTAAACTATCATATGGCATGCCTATCTATCCCTCTACGGGTTCTAAGCGGACAATCCATGTATATTTTCAGGTTTTAATTACATATCTCATATTTCCAGATATTATAGTCATCGAATCTTATACATATATCTGATCATTTATTCGAATCTTTGCATTTTCCTATTTCATTATATCAGAAATAACTATGTTATCAATATATATGCCACTAGACTATTACTCTAATTCAAAATATAAATATATATGGATGGTTAGACTCAGGGCTTTTCATAGAGTCAAAGAACATCGCTTGTGAGTTCGGGACAAAGAAGTTATGACCGTCAGAAGTTGGAGGTCACACATGACTAACTACAATCCTAGCCAGACGCGACTTGGCCTAGATTTCAGCAGGGTTATGTTTTACTTACTGTCACTCACGGGTATATGGATTTGGAATCTTGACTCAATGGGTTTTCCATAGAGTCTTAGAACACACCCAAATGAATTCGGACGAAGAGACATTATAGTGATCCAGATTTGGAGGGGAACTGAAGTGTGCGAGAGTTCTATGATGCGTGAAGCCCATGGTGCGTACTTTCGAGGAGTGTGGGGAACTCATAGTGCTTGGGAAACCCACACAATTGTGTACCCAGGGGCTCTAAATTTAGGCCCAGCCCTGCGCAATACTGTGCTTTGCAGCACTGGCGTGCCCGAAATATTGGCAGCTCAGTCCCGCTGCCAATTACGACCAAAAACCATCCGGAACAAGTTTGTCCACCAGCCACATTATCTTCCAATTGAGACCTGAGCAAACACAAAACATGCAAAACACGGCATAAAACAATATGATAATCCAAATCATACAAGTAGGAATAGGCCAAGTTCAAAATCCGTACAAATTCTACACTAAGCATAGCCTCTATACAAGTTTCCTCTAAACCTTAGTAAGTTCATACCAAGTATTCAAGAATCATAAAATCCAAACTAATCATAAAACTCATACTCCATACTAAAATCCATCCCTCGAAAGGGAAGATTAATCTTTCATAACAAGTAATCACACTCTCTAACACCTCAAACCTAACTCTGAGGAGAATTTCTATATAAAAGTCCACAAATTCACACTAACCCATAACAATCCATACAACCATATACAAAATCTTAGTTTCACTTTTGAAACCATACTAATTCTATACAAAACTAGACTTCCTTACCCAAATCATAAGAAATCCTTACCTTTCTTGGCTCCTCCTCTTCTGCCTCTTCTTCTTCTCTTCCCTTTCTTATTCTCTTCCACTCTTCGTTTTGCTCTCCAAAAATTAGATCAAAGATGATATTTTGCTCTCACCTCCTATTATAATTAATTTCTCGCTGATGCACTTCTAACCTCAATCACTCAATTATTTGCACTCTGATATATGTTAATTCCTTTTGGCCTCTAATCTTCTTAAATTATGACCCTTGGGTCCTAAATTGGTGAATGACCAATTTACCCTTGTCTTTCGTATAAATTTCGGGTTTCCGAAATTTTCTTTTTAGCATTTTTTAATTCAGAAAAAAATATACATTTACTTTTATTATACCAAAAACATGTTATCAAACTGTCAAGGTATAATTTGGGGTGTTACACATTGCTATCAAATGCAAAGTATATGACAAAATATGCAAGTACATGAAATCACATTGCTACTGAATGACAAACAGGATGAGATTCCCTCTAGAATCTGTCGTGAATGTCAATTCTATAGTCAAAGTGATTCATACTATTAAATGCGAGATTACATTGCTATTGAATGACAAACAGGACGAGATTCCCCTCTCGAATTTGTCGTGAATGTCAATTCTATAGTCAAAGTGAATCATACTAGTAAAGGCGAAAGCACATTGCTAATGAATGACAAACAGGACGAGATTCCCTATCGAATCTTTCGTGAATGTCAATTCTATAGTCAAAGTGAATCATACTGTTAAATGTGAAATCACATGGCTACTGAATAACAAACAAGACGAGGTTCCCTCTCGAATCTGTCGTGAATGTCAATTCTATAGTCAAAGTGAATCATACTATTAAATGCGAAAGCACATTGCTAATGAATGACAAACATGTCGAGATTCCCTCTCGAGATCACATTGTGAATGTCAATTCTATGAATCAAAAGTGAATCATACTATTAAATGCGAGAAATTACATTGCTCTTGGAATGACAAGCAGATGAGATTCCTCTAATTTGTTGTAGTCATCGATTCTATAGTCAAAGTGAATCATACTATGAAATGCAAAATTACATTACTACTGAATGACAAACATGACGAGATTCCCTCTCGAATCTGTCGTGAATGTCAATTCTATAGTCAAAGTGAATCATACTATTAAATGCGAAAGCACATTGCTAATGAATGACAAACAGGACGAGATTCCCTCTCGAATCTGTTGTGAATGTCAATTCTATATTCAAAGTGATTCATACTATTAAATGTGAAATTACATTGCTACTGAATGACAAATAGGACGAGATTCCCTCTCGAATATGTCGTGAATGTCAATTCTATAGTCAAAGTGAATCATACTGTTAAATGTGAAATCACATGGCTACTGAATGACAAACAGGACAAGGTTCCCTCTTGAATATGTCTTGAAGGCCATACATGGTGGTGAAAATACAAATGCAAAGTATATGTGATCTGGGTGTATCGTCAAGTGAAATCATCTTGGATTAAATGTGAAATCACATGGCTACTGAATGACAAACAGGACGAGGTTCCCTCTTGAATATGTCGTGAATGCCACTTCTATAGTCAGAGTGAAAATACAAATGCAAAGTATATGACGATACAAGATTGTATAAGAAAGTATATGACAGTACACGACAAGTATATGAACAAGTACAGTACATAAAAGAGAAAGTAATATGAAAAGTATAACAGGAAAACAATATATGAACACAGTACATGAACAGTATATGAAAATAGAACATAACAAATGGTATAGATAACCATGAAAGTAATATATGTATACGACTATGACATGCACAGAATATGATATGTAATATGAACCATTAGAAAGATAATAGATCAAATGATAAGAAATGCTTAGAATAAGAAATAAATGATATGAAGGTTATATGTCAAACGTCACATGATAGAAGTGTATGTTATATGAAAATGATAAGATAAGTGTTGTCGAGACGACTATAGTTATTATCGCCCCCGTATATGTTCTCCCCACTGCTGCAAAGCTTAGCACGAAGCTTTTAATCCGTAGTAAAGAAGGTATGACAATGATAGAGGATGTGACATCCTACACGCCAGAAAGGTGCCAAATGCAGAGAGTGCCACCACACTGCCTGCACCTTTGTATTTTTTTAATAGGTATAAGTTTTATATTGAGAAGCAATGGGACTCGGAAGTGTATAGAATATGAATACCACTACGGTGGTACTTATAATGTAAATGTAAATGTTTTTTTAATTTGTGAAAAAAAGGCAGTAATAAGTTAAAAGAGTCCCGCTTCAAATACAAAGTGTCGCTACACTCCATTAGCCTCACTTCGCGGGTGCGCCTCACTTGGAGCATTTTCAACCAAAACGATGTCGTTTTGGTCGAATAAGTTGTTTTAACTTATCCAAAAAGGCGTCATTTTGAGTTGTATCTTAAGTTTAAAAAAAAAAAAACTTTGGTGCACCAAAACGATGTCATTTTGATCATAAATGCCCGATTTTTGGGATTTCAGCCCATCCTGCCCCATTTTTGCCATGTTTCAACTATAAAAAAAAAGACTTAACTCTCCCAACTACTATATAATCCTTATAGAAGAGGAGAAAAAGCAAAAAATCAACTAAAATAGCTAAGAAATTACAAGAAAGTCATGTAAAAATAGGAAACAACCATCATAAGAATCATAAAATATATATGTGACATATTGTGAGCCTCACTTAAAGAACATGTGCCTCAAATGCTTCTTGCGCCTTAAGGCCCCAAGAAGCTTTTGCGCCTCGGTGCGCCTTGTGCCTCAAATAACTATGGTTGCAAGCAATAGTGAGCAATATCATCAACAAAATTTGGAAATAAATGCTACAGAATTTTCATAAATTGATACAAAATTTTAAAATTGTTTAGTAGAGTTTATATATGCTAAAGGAAATCAACTCAAAATAAAAACAAATAAATAACTTGTTTAGAATCCTTTAATTTTTATTATACAAATGAATGGTAAGAAGATGATGTTGCAGGATTGTTATGTTTTGAAGCTCGAGGAATTGAAAATGGGGTTCTTAAAAATAAAACCTTCTTGTGTTCAGAGGTTGGGTACTACATTTACAATGAGGCTTCAAGCATTACAACGTATAAAATGAAAGTCACAGAAAATTTTTTTTGCTCCTACAAGTTTCTAATAGTCATGAGCTCTTGAAAGGTCCATGTATGATAAAGAAATATCTTGAATCATAATCATGTTTTAATTTTTATTCCAATTGATAATTGATACAAAGAAGAATGTCCTAAAATGTAAAGGAATTAATATCTTTGATATGTTCCATTTTACAATAATTTATTTGTCATAGGAATGTCAAATTTAATGTGTTTTATTTAGCATTGGTGCTCATTACAACATGTTATGTGTTTATAATTGGCAGGTACGAGTCCAACTATATTAAGGAAATAACTGATTGTATATTTCATTGATTGCTGGTCGAGGTTTGATATCGTGCCACCCTAGTCGTATAGATTCCTGTCTGGGTGAGTTGCATCATACTGTATGAACTTCTCAAATGATACCAGATTGCTGGGATTTATGGAATTGGTGGGATAGGTAAGACAACCATTGTAAAAGCTATATGTGACGCCCCAAAACCGGGGTGTCCGTTGACTACCCGTCAACCCGCGGAATACTCTTTAATGTCAGGTGACCTGACATCTCTTACGAAAATTGGGTAGAGTCTCCTTTGTACGGGGAGCTGTACCCAAATACAAAACCTGTCCCAAACATTTTCACAACGACTACTTCGGGTCCATATACAATTAAAATGAGTAAAAATGGCCACTTGGGCCCCTGCATTAATACTCACAAAACACATCCCAACCAAATATTACATGGTTCAAGAGTTTTTACATTTCTCTTACACAACATATATTAAAATTATAAAATTCTAATACATGTATACAAAATAACTATCAAAGCCACAACCCGGTTTTCTTCAAAATTCCGCCTCTAAATGAGCTGCCTTCGAACGCTCCCCGTGACCAAAATATTCTCTCGACAGGCGAGCTATCGCCTAGCAGTGAATCACCCTAAATGGGCTACTCCCACCTAAGTGAATATGCAATGTTCCAATGAGCAACACACACCCAAGTAAATACGTGATCCTACTTCAATGTCTACATGCCCATTCCCATGTCTCGAGTCCTCACCGACTCCTTCACACTCGCTAAGCCATGTAATGAGAAAAAATCATTTTCAAACAAACATGTTGTTCTTGAAAATACACTCACCAACGCCCAGAAAATATGAGACTACTCCTCCGAGGCGAATGTGCTGGAGAACTTCTCGAAATGGGCTATGGTCCTCATCCGAAATGATCTCTTGGACCATCTCCCAACCCCATTCTCCGAAAAATCATCCTGTGAAATTCCTTTCGCAACTATGTTCGCTTTTCAGAATTTTCATGTCATGCACTCATACCCTACTCCCTTAGGTTACCTTGCATATGAAAATGCATTATGCCATGTCAACCATTTTCATACCAATATACATCAAATATGCATATATTCTTCA
Source organism: Tetrastigma voinierianum (assembly GCA_016808115.1). Lineage (NCBI taxonomy): Eukaryota > Viridiplantae > Streptophyta > Magnoliopsida > Vitales > Vitaceae > Tetrastigma > Tetrastigma voinierianum. The sequence continues at coordinate 64,909 of JAEQBH010000645.1, read as the reverse complement.
ATTTACAATCACACCACATGTAATTCAAATTTGATCAACCAACTCCCAAATTTGCTCACTTGAGCTAATCACTATTCCATTTCACTTGGCCTACACCTCAATTATATTCCTCTATATAATTATGGCATCAATCAAATCAATCTCCTCAAATTTGCTCTACTCTTGAGCTAATCACTATTCCGCCCAATGGCCTACACACATAATTATGTTTTATATAATTATGGTTTCTTACTAACACATTAGGTTTATGCATTAACCTATTAATTTCCACACAACACAAGCCATTCAATTCAAACAATTTCAAGCACACAATACATGGACGTTTTTTGTCCAATTCCGACAAACCCGGGACTGTTTTGACAGTCCCAAAACATAACAGTGGGCTCTCCATGGGCAGCCCACTCACCCAACATCGGTTCCACTTTATGATGTGGAATTCCATGCCCATTTCCGGTCTCCTACACACCAAAACATGATTTAATGCATAAATCACAACCCAGTGAATGAATACCCATGGATCGTCCAAATGAGTCTATGTAATTTTCATAATAATTCAATCCCAAGTTTTGGGACCGATTAAACGGCCACTCACGACCTCAATCAACTCAAGCATTATATAACACTTAAACAAAGGGTAAAACAAGTAGGATAAAACCCCTACCTTATGAAGTTTGTCGAAACTCCTTAAAACTGGTACCCACGCAGTTCTCGCCGTAGAACCACTTTCTTCGCTTCAAGAAACTGACGGTCCGATCATCCTAGATCTTAGAGAGAAGTACTCCCTCTCAGATGACCCCAAATTATACCCTACCGCTTTTATAATATGTTTGCATAATAAACGTAGCAGGTATATTTATTCTAATAAAATAAAGATAAAAACAAAAGTAGGAATATATAGTTAAATTACAAATAATAAAGAAGATTTGAGGCTAGTCAGAAAATATTATAAATTGATTTGCAAATATTATAAGAGAGCTGGAGGACCAAAGTAAAATAAAATGGGATAAGATCAATGAAGGATAAGACCAAAAGAAATATCTTATTTGGTCTTGGAGAAAAGGAGAGCTAAAAAATGCACAAGTAAAAGCAGCAAGGTATTATGCAGAACAGGCCAGTTGAAGAAGAAGATTACAGTATGGAATTTGAGTATGGGTACTGATACATGTCTCTGGTTGTATGGAATCAGAATATTTGTATGAATATACATGTCTTGGGTTTGGAAAATCCCAATCTCATTTCTTGTTAGGATTAAGTTGAGAAGAGCTCTAAGGATCCTAGATATGTGCTTTAGGAAGGGTCTAGTTGCAAGTTGAACCAAGAAAATTCCCTATTTTTGATCATATACAGTAGTCGGACCTTAGAACGAGTTTTTGGGTCAGAAATAAAGAGAATTTGGAAGTAAGTCCTTCTGGAAAATTGTAGCCACATCAATGAACTTGATGTTAGGATTTTGAATTTCTCGATTTGAACCTCTCAGAGACTAAGTTATAGTCCTTTATCGAGTCAGCCCATTTAAATTCCTGGTAGGCCGTTCTACACCTGGGTCAACTGTACTGACCTTAGAACGAGTTTTTGAACCAGAAATAAAGAGAATTTGGAAGTAAGTCCTTCTTGGAAATTGTAGCCACATCAAGGAAATTGATGTTAGGCTTTTGAATTTCTTAATTGGACTTGTGAGACCAAGTATGGCCTTTACTCGAACAACCAAATGGGTGCGAGTCGCCCATAGGAGGTCGCCCCCAGAGGTCGTCAGTCCTCGAAGAGGCCAGCCCGCAGGCCGTCGTGTCCCAAAGAGGTCGTCCCAGAGGTCGCCAGGTCCCGGTGAGACCGCCAGTCCTCCGTGAGGGCCGTCGATCCTCGTAGGGGCCGTCGATCCTCTCGCAGAGGTCGTCAGACCACATTCACCGTCAAGATTGACTACGCATGACCTCCAACTTCTAAGGTCATATCTCCTTCGCCCGAACCCGATTTGCGTTCTTGACTCTATGAAAGCCCATTGGAGTCAAGAATCCATCCATATGCCTGAGGAAGATATTAGATGTCAGATCGAGGTGTTAGACTGAGCTCGTCATCAGTGTAGCTCGTCACCCAGTCGCTCATTAAGATCGATCGCGCATGACCTCCAACTTCTAAGGTCATATCTCCTTCGCTTCAACTCCGATTGGGTGTGTTCTCGACTCTATGGAAATCACAGTCAAGAACCCATCCATATGCCTAAAGAAGATATTAGATGTCAGGACTGAGGTGTTAGACTGAGCCTCACTTCAGCGTGTACTCGTCAGCTCAGCCGCCTCGTCAAGACCGACCGCGCATGACCCCAACTTCTAAGGTCATATCTCCTTCGTTCAACTTCGATTGGGTGTTCTTGACTCTGCGGTTTCATTGAGTCAGAAGAATTCATCAATAGATAGCTTGATAAGATTGGAACTTATTAGTTCCAGAAAACACGGAAAATAGTAGGCGCATAAAGTAAACTAGCTATTTGTATTATGAACGCTATTATGAATTCATAAATAGCTCATAAGTATACAAAGTGTAAGCATAGTTATTTACGTGATATAATTAAGTATGAAATGTAAAGATATGAATAATTGTATATATATATCTCATATGATTACCGAATGACAATAATTATTCAGAATATGAGATATATAATAAATATAAAATGTAGCATATTGATCAGTTCGCTTAGAACCTGGTAGAGGATAGATGGGCATGCCTATTAGGAAAAATAAGTCTGCAGCATATAAGTTCTGATATTCCCATCCTTCGTAGATGAAGCAGATCCCGTTTTGGATCAATGTGTACTCTTAAAGGGTCACCATAGCGCCTCCGGGCCCTCATGGATAGTCACTGTCTCGAATAGTGATGATACCTTCAGTATATTATATTACAAATAAGCCTCTCGCCCTTTCATGGACCATCGTTTACATGTTGAATATAGCTTCGCCCTCATGGATTATAGTATTCCCAGATCCACTTCTAAGGTTTATGCATGAAACATAAAAAGAAAATGACAGGAGTATGCAAAGGAAGTGTAGAGAATACACGACATGATATGAGAAGCACAGCAATCGCTATGCGATGATAGTATAGCTTAAAAGAACAAGAAGTAAAGTACAAGATTACATGAAAAGTATATGGAAGATGATAAGAAATGAAACTCTGTTATGAAAAGTATATATATATATGTATATATATGAGAAATGATAAGAGTCCTCGTAAATTATAATGTGTTATATGCATTTGTATAAAAGTAGTGACTCTTAATATTTCATCTCAATTAAGCGCAAAGCTTAGCACCGTGTTCAATCCGTAGGTACGTACATAAACCGAGGACGTGACAATCCACATCGCAGCCAAAGGCCACACATCAATAGGGGCGCCCACCCAGCACCTTTTGCATTCATTTTGTATATGAAATTTTGTAAACTAATGTAAATATTGTAAATGTCGAACATTTCCATATTTGGAGCTTGTATATATTTTGTAATCCGTCGCTACAGTAATGTAATACAAGTTAATTGTTTAACATTATATGATTATGCAAGTGTAAAGGTTATAAGTATGATAAAAAAGAGGACTCTCACTGACATCCTACGCCGAGTCAGCGCCAGCTATGGCATCGAGCATCCCGATTTAAGCCCTTGACCCGCTTGACCTGAGCCTGACGGAGAAAGGGTGTCACACTCTCTCTCTCTAAAAAACTCAAAAACCTAAGCTCTGCAAATTTTCCCCCCTCCAGCACGTTTGGTCTCCAAACTTTAAGAAGGAGATGACACTACACTATTTTGTTCTTACTTTCATTTAACTTTCAAAAAATGTCATCTATGTCCCTTTTTCCACTATTTTGACATTCGTATAATTCGCCGTCTCTGGTTAATACGTCCTCTACTCATGCAACATGTGTCACATGAGCATGTTGGTAGTGGATTTGTCATATCACATTTCGCTTCACGGCAAGACTCCGATACTGGTGCCTCGAAAACGTGTACTCGACCGCCCTTAATTAATAAATTCATGTTAGCTAGATTTCGCGAGACGATTCCAACGGTGAAGTCCATTTTATCATCTAAGATTTAGAAAATTTTCAGATTTTTACCGAAATTACGATTTTACCCTTTTTCGAGAAATTAGATTTTCTTGGGGTTTCACATTCTCCCCTCCTTAAAAAGAATTTTGTCCTGAAATTCCACGCACATACACATCCAACCACGTATATAACTCACCCAACTCAAGACCGCACGTATGACAACCTGGCTAAGGTCCCACCATCGACAACCCAATGGTCATTAACCCATCCCATGTCAAGAATGACATCAACACCTAATATGCCTACCACCCTACCTGGCCCACCATGAGCGTAATCACGATCCCCGACTCACGATCTCGACACATCCTCGACCAACTTCCACCCTATATCCTAGGGAAGAATTTCCCATCATCTCTCTAAAGGCCTCAACCTCTAAGCCCAAACCTATCCCACAAGATGCATTAATGAATGAACATGATGCATCCAATTCAAACGTTACTTTAGGTAACAGGTGCAAAGGTAAAAGGTACCCTGCATATCCGGCTAGTCTAAACGCTCAGTCTGCTGTACCATGAGATCTCTGCCTCCTAGGACAATCTCGTCTCATATGCCCAGTCGGGCAAAGAATGGTAATATCGTCCGCCTGCTTCGACCCGAACTCCTACCAGAATCCCGGTGTTCGACCCCTACCTACGCTTCGCCCCGGTCTATGACCCGTCTCAAGGGCTACTAGGTGCTCGCGGTGGCACCCCGAACTTATATCGTTCCCCCCGATCCAGTGTGGTGGAAATGAATCGCACTTTCCCCCGCCCTACGGCTAATCGGGACTGTGGCCGCCCCAAAAATCCCGATCCCCGTCTCTGTGTGCAATCCTTCATATGTCCAAAGGCACGTAATGGTAGCACACCATCCGCCCGCCCCGACCGCAACCCTAACTCGCCTCACCGTTTTCTCGTTTTCCTCGGCTGGAAGAAGATGGATCTTCCTTCCTCTTAAAACCAGCACTCATATCCTAGATGCCTCCTATGTCATCTACTTCTCCCTCTGTGGTCACAGTCGTCCCGACCCTAGAGTCCACTCCTCCTCTAACCATTGGAGGACGATGTGCTTCTAAACACTATAGGTCGTTTGACCTGCCCTGGCTCACTATTGCATCAGCCTGTGCAATAACGACGACTACAATCCCTATGGCCCCTCACAGAGCGCCCCGTCTGGGCCAAAAGCCGATAGTGCCCGACTAACACCTTCATGGATCTAATTCCTACGCCCTCGCTTCGACTACCGACCACACGCCCAATTGCAAGTTAAATTCAATGCACATTCTAAGGCTCAAACACGTTCTAGACACAATTCTTATACATAAAATATTTTATACATAATGTCCTTGCATTCTTAGGAAATGCAAGACAATTAATTCAATATATCAAATCATTTTTTTAACAACAAAAAATTTATTTTAGAAAAATTCATTTTGAAAGATTTTATTTTATTTCATTTCATTTTATTTTATTTTTATTTTATTTTATTTTATTTTTTTTTTAAATTCTCCTCGTGAACAAAGTGTTTCATGAACAGTTACTTCATGAACAAAGGGTTCAACATCGACTCAAAAATGCGATTCGAGTCAAACTGAGTCGAGTGCACGCAATCTAACATTTCGCTCCAAATTACGCATCGAGACATTGGTTGGTTGTGATTTTTATGCAGCAAGAGGAATCAAAAATCTAAATGACAAGTGTCTTATAACTCTCCCAAACAACAAAATATATATGCATGATTTGATACAACAGATGAGTTGGGAAATTGTTCGTGAAAATTTTCCTAATGAGGCGAATAAATGGAGCAAATTGTGGGATCCACATGATAGTGAACGTGCACTAAGAGCATATGAGGTAAGAGTCAAATGTATAAATTCAATAAAGCTCGAGTTGAAGATATAAACTTAAATTATATCATTATCATATAATAATGTATACATTCATATAAGTTGAGTTAGCTTATTACTTATGTTTGCCTTATCCTTGTTATTTTTCAGGGAATGCGTGGAGTCGAAACATTATCTTTGGACTTGTCTAAGTTAAAAAGAGTACATTTCATTTCAAATGTTTTTGCAAAGATGACTAGACTTCGATTGCTCAAAGTTCATTCAAGCTTCCTTTTAGAATTTGATAATGAAGACCTCACGGATGAGGATCATGATGTTATAATAGAAAATGCTTCTAAAATGAAACTTGGCCTGGATTTTGAATTTCCTTCTTATGAGTTAAGGTATCTTTGTTGGGATGGATATCCTTTAGAATTTTTACAATCAAATTTTGATGGAGAGAACCTTATTGAACTTCACTTAAAGTGCAGCAACATAAAACGACTGTGGCAAGGGGAAAAGGTATTATTATTGTTATTAAATAACGAATTCTTTTGCTTTATATTGATTTTGAAATTTATGGTAGTTATATATTGTTTATTGATACAAACTTTCTTTTGTTACAGATCCTTGAAAGGTTAGAGGTTATTGATATAAGTTACTCCAAGAAGCTTATTCAAATGCCAGAATTCTCAGGCATGCCAAATTTAGGGAAACTGATTCTTAAAGGTTGTGAAAGCTTGATGAATATTCACCCATCAATTGGAGTACTGAAGAAACTTACCATCTTAGATTTGAGGTGGTGTGATAAGCTTAAGGGTTTGCCAAGTAGCATTAGCAAATTGGAAGCTCTTGGAATTCTTATTCTCTCTGGGTGTTCAAGCTTTGAGAAGTTTCATGAAAATTCAAGGAAATACGAAGTTTACTAGATTCATATTCGACCAGATCACTATTAGAGAACTTTCAATGGCATTGACTCGAATCGCTTGGGTTCTTGATCTCGCGGATTGTTTGAAGTTTGAGAAATTTTTAACACGGGCAAACATGAAAAGTTTAAAGGTGCCTGCTTGTATTAACATCAATGTAAAAGAACTTCCACCGGTATCATGAATCGAATCTCTTCCAACTCTCTATCTCTCTAAATGCTCAAAATTTGAGAAATCTCCGGAGAAGGTAGGAAACATGAAAAGTTTAAAGAAGCTCTGTTTAAAGAATACTGCTATTAAGGATCTTCCTGACGCATCGAGACTCGCATCTCTGAGATTTTCCCTGACTTCAAACCGCTTCAAAGTTCAGAAATTCCTGAGATGAAAAGACACATAAGACATCTGCACACACTTAATCTAAGACGGACTGCCATGGAAGAGTTGCCCTCCTCAATATATAATCTCTATGCCCTTTCTATTTTAGATCTACGAGAGTGCAAAAACTTGAGGAGACTTTCGGAAAACATCTCTAGGTTGAGAATTCTTAAAAAACTCAGCCTGGATGCATGTTCAGGTCTGTGGGAAGGATCAATTCTCAATGTGCTCAGCAATCTGGGAAAGCTTAATATCAATCACCACAAAATGGATGGACAGATTCTTGAGCTTCCTTCAAGTCTAGAAGAAATACATGCACACCTGGCCACAGGCGTGAAGATGTATGGAGCCCGCCTCTCGGTATCACACTTCAACTGGTTCAGATCCGCAACCCAGCTTGTATGATTTTTGTTTAATTACATTTGCCACTTTTTAAACTTTTTTTTTATGTAGACTCGGTATTTACATAATTGATCATTTGTGCAGGACTTGTGGATATACAAACCATTTAGTGTTATTATTCCAGAAAGTAGTGGTGGAATATTTCCAGAGTGGATAAGGTATGACAACTTGGGAAGTGAAGTAACAACAGAGCTTCCCATGACCAACAAGATACCTACTCAGTGGTTTGTCAGGACATGTGTTTATCACCATATCCTATACATGTCGTATGAATTGTGGTGGAACCCTTAAAATCCATATTTTGGATAAAGGGTAAAATAGTAATTTCGGCTGAAAAATCCCGGAATTTTTCAGATCTCTGATGACAAAAACTGACATCTTCATGGAACTTCGCCTCGCGAATTTAGCTACCACGTCGAATTTCGCTGATTCCGAGAGGTGGCTCCGGATTTCACGCTTTTCGAGGCGTGGTGCCTGATGACACATGGTAAGATAAGGGATGCCATGGCACCCTAAGAAGGGGACACTTGGCAAGAGCCATGTGGTCTACTAAAAGGAATGGCTCACAATTAGCCATGTGTGGAAAAGAATCCCATGGCTCACAATGAGCCACTTGAGTGCATGATGTCATAATAAGGAATTAAGAAATAAGAAAAGAAACATGGAAAAGAGATAGCCACACAAATGGGTAGAGGAAATGAGGAGGAAATTGCCTCCTTTGACTCATACGTTTAGTAATGATTCAAAAAGGGAGAGAAAATGGCAAGGGATAAGAGAAATAAGAGAAATGAAAGAAATGAGATGAGAAACGGTAAAATGAATAGAAAGGCAAAAGGAAGGAAAAGAGAGGAGAGGAAAAGAGGAAACGGCTCCAAAGAGTAGTGCGGAGGAAAAGCGAGAAAATGAGGAGCGGTAAGGAAGATTTTCCCGAAAGCCGGAGGTCGACGTCGACACCAAGTACTAGTTGGTGCACCTAGCACTCACGGTGACACCAAAAAGTTGGAGTTTCGACAAACTCCAAAAGGTAGGATATTTTCCTACTTTGTTTACTTTTAGCCTAAAGGCTTTATAATGGTAGGGGTTGCTTGTGAGAGGCCATGAGAGGCCACGTAAATTAGTTCCAAGCTTTGGAATTAAAGGGTAAGATTTCTATGGACGGTTTACACATTCACCGACCGTGAGTTGGGAGTTTCATTAAACCGAAAGTTTCTAGGTGTGGTGGTTCATGTTGCGAAGGGGCCGTGAGGTACTTCGTTGAACGGTCCTGCCAGACTCCATATGTGTGTTAAGAGTCATTGGCCAAATACATGTTAAAGTGGAATGTGATATCGATGCATGTTATTTGATGTATTGATATGGTTTACATTGAGGGGATTATATGTATATAAATTATAATGTTCCATGGTTTGCATAATTGATAATTGATCATTTGTGTAGGACTTGCGAAAATATAGATACTAGAAAGTGGTGGAATTTTGGAGTAGATAAAAAGGTATGAAAACTTGGGAAGTGAAGTAACAACAGAGCTTCCGATGAATTGGTATGAAGATCCTCACTTCCTTGGATTTGTTGTATCATTTGTTTACGAGCCTTGTTATGGCATGTTTGTCAAATATACATGGTAATGGATTTAGATTCAAGGATGAATGTTGTTTTGGTTGCAAGTGCGAGCCTCATGGTAGCTCAATGATCAAGTATGTGTTCGTGGTATCCTAAAAAAATGCTATTCCCAAAGAGCATCACCATATAAATTTCACACATTTTATCGGGTTCCTTTAGGAAGTCTTGTCGACAAAAGTCAACTTCCAAAAAAGGAGTCGCCTAATATTTGTGGGAGATATTGTAGATAACCATGAACGTTGTCGGATCATCTCGCAACTCGCGACAATATCAGCACTAGTACTAAAGAGAATAATGGAAATCATTCGAGGAGTGATGATTCCCAACCTTATTCACAATATAAAGCTTGGGAGAACCCATGTTGCTGGATCCTTCACACTCCTGATGATGATGGATCGCAGGAAGAAAGTGATAGAAATCGTAAGAGAAGCTTCCGGATGATTCCCTATGAAGTGAAGGAGCCATCAGATAAAAAGATTAGGAGCAATCTAACACCCCAATCTTTCACTGATGATCCAACTCCATCAATATTAGGTACTCGTGACATTATTTCCTCTACTTCTTTTTCTTATATATATATATATATAACTTACTCCTCTTTTTGATTTGTTAAGTTTGTATTTGCTTCCAGGAAATTTGAAATATATATATTTATAGGATCGAAGAAACAAAAGTATAGAGAAAATTTTGAAAAAAAAATATAGTAAAAAAATTAAGCCAATAAATTTTTTTATTTGTTTCTTCAAATTATTAAGTAATTTGAAAATGTTAAAATTTCTAACTTTTTTAGTTATATTCAATTTTCTTTCCCATTTTCTATTGGAAAACTAAGCATGCCAAAATCATTTTTCTTTAACTTCCTTTTCTTTCTCAAGTACTTTGTAAGAGCTAGCTAAACATAGCCTAAACATTATAATAATCCATGAGCGTAAATGTACTATATCATAGAATTTCTTCAATTTAAAAAATTATAAAAATATGAAAAACAAACTTGACTTAACCATAACCATAATCATAAGTTTAATAACATTTATTGTTGTGCTACATATCATAGATTTTTATATAGCCCTTTTTTCATTATTTAGTTGAACAAAAACCTATACATTGCAATTATCAAGTTCTTAGGATTCTTCATTACCTTATTAAACATTGGACATGATGTTAATTCACTAATTTTCTACTTGATTTCTGTTGCAAATTTTGGAACAAGTTATCAAAAATTAGTTAGAGAAGATCATGTACATGCTTATTTGCAGTTAAATTTGAATGTCTGTATGTAAATATATAATTCCATCTATTGTTTTTAATACTTTTAATGTTATGTTGTTTATAGTACTTAGTGTATTTAAGAATTAAATTTCTTAACTATGCTTAAACATGCATGCTTACTCTCATCTATCAGCTAAGATGGAATTGATTGTTCCTTATAAGGTACTTATGATTATGATATGCTTATAAGTTTAACTAACCATTGATCTTAAAATTTTGTGATAAGATCGACAAAATGGAACTATGTATAAACAAGCAGCCAAAAACAAGCTAATTCAAGATTTAAAGTTTTTGTCCCAAGATTGAGTGGGATATGCTTTTTCCCATCAACTCATTAGTGTTATCTTATCTATTTATCCTTTTTAGTACATGTAGAAAATGGATTAAAGTTGCTCAACCTCTTTACCATTTTCTTATATCTTTGATCCCTATCCTTCTGGGTTATATATTTTTTTATAGTTAAACACTTTAGTTACAATGTAGTGTTGTCTCACAGACTCAAACCCGAGACCTTCCTCCTATGTCCTGTTATGTAAAGTTTGTGAAAAGTACTTAAAAAAAGAAAAATAGAAAATAAAAAGTAGAAGGAAAATTAAAAAATAAGTTTAAAGTTAATAAATTATTTTTATATGGTTTGTTTAAACTATTCACTTACTTTTCACTATTATATAAAATTAAAATAATTTTAAAATACATAAAATGTATAGCTAATTTAATCATTTTTTTATAGTGAATTTTAAGTTATGAGTAAATTAGTTTTCTATGTATATATATATATATATATATATATATTGAAAAGGAAAAGTAGAATTGGTTGAATTACTTTTCATTGATGTCAATGAAGGATTTATACGTATGTAGACTTAGGTTACATTAATAGTCTCTCTCCTATAATTGCTTTTAGGTTATACATTTGCACTCTTCCTCGGGATCAAGTACTTTGTATATGCAAATGTTGACCATGCATCTTGCTTTGTGTTGCCGTGCATCATTACTCAACCTTGTGTTCCTTGAATGCTTTGTTCTTGTATTCCGAGGATATGATAAACTTGATTGTGCCTGAGATGTTTATTGATATTGTTGTGATGCTTACATACTTAAGAAATCTAAGTTTTAGTGTTATCTATTTCTCAAGTTCATGAAAGTGATTTTGAAGGTTTCTGTCTATCATAATATCAAGGTGAAAGTGGATGAAAACAATTGTGAGGGAGTGTTACTTCGTATCCACTAGAATGGGTTTTTTTATTCTACCATTTCTAATATAAGTGAGCTTAACCACAATTAATATGTTACATGATGATCAATCTTACAACATGGAATGATGACCATGTATCTCCTCGGATGTTATACGTTGAGTTCCAATAACGGAATATCTCTTGGCGTATGCAAAGCATTATTTCTAGATTGGCAAGGTGAACTTGATAAAACATAATATTTAATGATGACAAAACAAGAATCTAAAAGAAATAAACATTGTTATGAAAAGAGAAGCTAGGTTTTTACATTGATGAAGCACTGCTAATACAAAGAAAAAGATGCATATATGAGATCATAGATAAAACCCAAAGTTTATTAAAGCTATTAAAAAGACTAAATTTCTACCCTTAAAAGTAGGAAGAATTACAAAAAGAGAAATGACTATAAGACCCATAATAATTTATTATAATATTATTATTCCCTCAAACTCACGATGCCGCCGCAATAAGCCGAGTTTGCTGATAAAACAAAACGCGAGATAGAGCGTGATTGAAACAAGCCTAAGTCGCATAGAAGAAGGAACGAAAGGTAATGTTAAAGTGCCGCTCCGAAAATGATGTCGAATGACATGACAATCAATCTCAATATGCTTGGTCCGCTCGTGGAAAACTAATTCGAGCAATCGGATAGCGCACCTTTATTATCACAATATAATGGAGTAGGTTGATGAAGAAAAACAACTATATCTAAAGCAAACTATCAGAATCAAACTATCTTCACGGTAGTAGAAGCCATGGCACGATATCACTGCGGGAAGATCTAGAGATAACATCTTGCTTCTTGCTCTTCCACTTAAAATGAGAGAATCCCCAAAAAAATACAAAAACCAAGACGACGGCGATCCGTGAGGATCACTAGCCCAATCAGCACTGTGACACATGGAATCTAAGGATGAGGTAGAAGAAAGTAAGACTCAAATCGAAAATTCGGAAGATACTTGTAAATGGAAGAATAAAGATCCTGAATGAACTAGTAGGTGGGCAACAACCGACTTAATTATATGAACAAAGATATGCAATGTCAGACGAGTAATGGTAAGATAAACCAAACTACCAACAATGTTATTTATATAAATCGATCCCAAGAAAGGAGAACCATCGTGTATGTGAAGAACGAAGATTAATCTCACAGAGTGATCGCCATCCGATTATCAAAGGATACTAGACGCCAAATATATCGTAGATGTACTTAGATTGAGAAAGAAGATAACCTTCTAGAAGACAACTTCAATACCCAAAAAGTAACCCGAAAGTGAGCCCAAATCCTTCATTGCAAACAACGAGTCAACTCTCGTCTTTAAACAATAGAATACCATCAACATCATCACCAAGACAATCATATCATCAACATATAAAGAAAGGTAATACGACTCAATAGGAGTACATCAACAAATAATTTAATCACATCGCTGTGACGAAAAACCAAGCAGGTAATAAGAAAACTGCCCTCAGCCTATGAGCTTGTTTGAGACCATAGCGCTTCGAAGCTTGCAAATCACCAGTCAGATGAAAACCCCAGAGGAGGAAACCATATAGACTTTTCTTAAAGACTTCATTTAAAAAGGCATTTTAATATCCATTTGAGAATATGCCAATGACGAACAAGCAACCGCAATAAGAGTACGAATCGTAGTCATTTTTGCAACAGACAAAGTCTCTCATAATCCATACCATATTACTGAATATCCTCAGCAACTACACCCCGAGCTTTTATACCTTTCACCGCATCCATCGATTGAAGCCCTAATTTTATGCATCTAACGAGAACCAATGGCACGTTTACTGAGGTAGAGGTACCAAATCCCAAGTATGTAACTGATGTAGAAAGTGCTGAGAGTTCCTCGCCCATAAAAGATGCCGCCAAAGTGGATCAACGATCGCTTCTCGAGCAGTATTGCAGCGCTCAGAGAGACGATGAACTGAAGCTAAAAATGAGACAAAAGAACTAGAGTGAACAAAGAATAAATAAATCAAGCCATTGAAAGTGACTTACTAAGCATGAAGGTAACGGAGAAACAGAGCCGTAGTCTCAAGATGATTGAGTACCGTGAAGGAGAGGGAAGCTTTAGGCATGTCGAGCTAAAGCAATCAAAGATTCAATGAATATAGTCGAACTCAGAATTATGACCAAAGAAAGAGGACGACTGGGAACATCAAATGGGAACAATAGCATCATGACCAGCAAAAGGATCAATACGAATAAGATCAGACTTAGTCATGTTATGAGCACTAGCAGGAATAGAAAAATACGATATATGTTCAAGAAATACAACATGACGCCAAACATGAAAATTTTGACTCGACGACTAAACAACGATATCCTTTGACCCGGCACCACACCTAGAAAAACACAAATAGCGCATTTTGAAGACAACTTACGCGCCTCAACGTGAGTCAAGAACAAAAACATGCAGAACTTAAAAACACGAAGAGAAGAATAATCGTGGAGTATGTCTAGGTTAATTTTTCTAAAAAGGAGACACAACTCCACTGCAGGGTTGGAATTTATTAATCAAATGAGTCGCAAGAAGGATCGCTTCTCCCCAAAATTCACTAGGAACATCAAGTGCATAATAAAGAGATCTAGCTTCCTCTAATAATGTGTCTATGTTTTCAAAGAACACCATTTTGTTCGTGAGTATTTCCAGAGACAAGAAGTTTCCTGATGAATCATTCCATCTAAAGCAAGTAAATCAAGAAAAGCATGAGAAGTGACACTTCCACCCCAAATCACATCTAAAACACTTGATAACAGAGGAATGGTCGTTTTATCGAGAATTCAAAATCATTGAATATATTTAGAAATTTAACGTTTTCATAAGATAAACTGTTAATAAATGAAAATCAACAATAAAGGAAAACATAATAACGTGATCCTCCTCAGGGTAATAAGAGAAGGACCCTATACATCAGAATGAACAAGATCAAATGGAGCAAGAGAAACAAGTACTTTATTAAAGGGCAAAGCAGAAAATTGGCCACCCGTGGTAAACTACAAATAACTGAAATATTATAAGGTTTCACATTGCCTGGTACCTGTGAGAAGCCAGAAACTGTAAATCCAGATGCGTAAACATGACCAAGTAGAATGCCACAAACAGCATGCATCAAGAATCACCAAATCATGAAAGACAAAATCAACACTGAAACAGGTTTCTACAAACATCTCGGTACTCTAAGCTCATCCAAAACATATAGTCTCCCTTCCCTACTACCGGTCCCAATCAGCTTCGATCATGTCCCGCACATAACAAGCCGAAGAAGAAAAAAGACTAAATATCCAGATTCAAAGTCGACCAACGTAAACGAGATTTATAGTAAGTTTAGGAACATAGTAGATAATCATCGCACAAACATGGTGTAACACAGACCCACAACCCGCTAAAGGCATAGGAGTGCCATCGCGAATAATAATCGACACGTATGAATAATGAGATAAAGAACAAATGATGACAAATCAGTGACATATGATGTGAAGCGCTGTAATCTAAGACCCATAAAATTGAGATGTACCCGAGGAACAAGAGGATGACAAACCGATGTGAGGATACGACATGGTACGCACAGGTCATAAGGAACTTTAAACTCGCTCAAGCATGGGATGATCTAATGATGGAGCAAATCTTACATAAAGATTAGGATTAGCGGTCTCGAGGGACCACCGTCACGATGTCACGTGATGGTGTGATGTATAAAAGGTGTTCGTTGTCGAGGAAACCGCTCACCGGTGGGGTCAGCGTGGATTTACCTGCTCAACAATATGTGACACCGTGATTTAACGACCTCACATGTAACGACATTCATCTTCGAAAGCAAATGTGAGTATGTGATCTAAACTGAGTATTACCAATAGGCCTGTGAGGGACTGCAAAAACAGAGGGAGTGGTCAATATAGGAGTATCTTTTCTCAGAGGAGACTTGGGTGATTCCTCGCCTAACAGCTCACTAACCACCGAATCAACCGTATGCGCCGGATCGCGATGCGCATCAGCCTCCCACGAAGTCCCTCAAAATCACGAAGAGCCATCAAAAATCGAACCAAACGCTTCTTCTTCTCGGGCAATATATGTATAAAGCCCTTAACTCGCAGACTCTCGTTAGCACCGTCCATAAACTGGCCATAGCATCATAAAATTCCCCACACTCATATTTTCTCTCGCTAAAGCACGAATATCAATTTCCAACTGATATTGTTTTGCAAAATTAGATTGTGTGTACAACTTTGCCAAATAATCCCAAACTTCCTAGCGCTTCTAAATTTCGCCAATCGCATTCCTATTGTGTGCTTCACACTATTAATCCAAGGATGATCTTTGAATTATCGATTCCCAAACATCTACTAATTTCATATAATTTTCTCTCAAGCCATCCCTAGGTTTAACGAAAAGTTCCGTAAAACATAACCCCATAATTTCTTGCCTTTCAAAAAAATTTTCATCACATAACTCCAATATGTATAATTTTTCCCAACCAATTGCACACTAATTGACTGAAGAGAATCATCTCTACCCTCAGCCATCTCAACAAAAATCCAACAAGAAATAATAATAAGAGCCAAGAGTTGAAATCAAACCAGAAGTCAAGATGAAGCAGAAATCGACTGTATGAGCATCAACTCAGAACCCAGAAAGCCACCGATCCAGAATCAGAACAATAAACAGTAACCATAAAAAAATTTTTTTTTTTTTTTAGGTCTGGCCCGAACCCCGCCAACTCGCGAAAGCCATGGATGGATACAAATCGATGGAGGCTCGATACCATGATAAACATAATATTTAATATCGATGGACAAACCAAGAATTCATATGAACAAATGGATGAGTTAAGAAAAGAGGCGACATCGACGTAAGACGGCCAAATAGCTGGTGCCAAAAGATGTATATATGTATCAAGAGATAAACCCTAAAGCTATTAAAGCTATTAAAAAAGACTAGTCTACCCTTAAAAGTAAAGTAGAATTACAAAGAGAAATGACTATAAGATCTATAACACTTATTATAATATTTAACAAACTTCCCGTTCCTAATTCCTCACACGATGCTCAAGATTTTATCCTCAAATGCTTCGTAAGTCAACCCTGATCGCCTCAATACCGTCAATTGGGTCGGACTATCCATTCGTGGAAGAGGCTACTCCATGCTTTCTCCGTTCTCAGATCTCCTTGCACTCAATGGAATACGACATTAATGCTCTTTAATTTGATCTAGCTACTAACATCAAAATACATTTCAAGGCAATTAAGATATAACACCTTTTTAAAGTAGTTTCTATTCTTTAGCTGATCATCGATCATTCAGACACCGGAGTTTATCCAATCTAGCCGGAAGAATTTGTATTCATGCCCAGGCTAATGCTATTACATTATTTAATCCCCAAGGACACTCATTTGTGATCATCCGTGGAAGATTGGGGTTTGGTGGTCGGGAGCATTACCGGCTATTCGACATGCCGCAAGGATCATCATATACACGTAAAGATGTGATGGGTCAGCCATGATGCCTCGTGGAGCAGAGTCGATGATTTTAGATAAAATGCCAACCCCATATGGTGCTGGCGTGAGTTACAATTAGCCAATTAGGAAATCATATATTTAGGAAATCCTTTTCAATCAAGGGCATTAAAGATGATCAGAAATGTGAAATATTGTTTTCACTAAGAGTAACTTCCTAAAATATTTTTTTATCTCTATATATTGTACTCATTTTATAGAATGAATAAGTAGAGAAAAATGTATGTTTAACATGGTATCGTGAGCAAGATCTCGGGGCTCCCCTGCTTAACGACAGCAGAGGTCAAGTTTTTCGTTGTCTCCATGGTCGACCCGCCTACGTAAATCATTCTTAATAATTTAATAAAATGACTGAGGTCTGGCTGGGCGTCCAGACCTTTTCTCCCATCACTCCATCTCCGATGGTTCCATCAAAGATCAAGGCGTTGATGGCCCCAACTATGGATTTCATGGTCCCAATTGTTGAGATGTTTATCTCGTGAAAGACAAACTCGGGGATACATCACGGAGACTACCAACCACTAGAAACCGAATTCTCCTTTCACGTGATGGCGACCGAGAATGCTATGGTGAAAGGCTGGTTGATCAACTCCATGGACCATTCCTTGGTTATGAACTTTATTCGCTACCCAACGGCTAAGCAGGTAATGGATTCTGTTGCCACAACATACTTTGATGGAACTGATACCTCGCAAGTATATCGAGCTCAGCGCCGTGTATCCGAATGAAACAAGCAGCTGGACTATTGAAAAAATATTATAACCTTATCTGCTGTGGTTTGTATGAGATCATTCGCTGGATCTAATCCAATGAAATGTGCAATTGACATAAAAAGCTACAACCCATGTTACAAAGAAGAGCGAGTATATATTTTTCTCACTCGACTGTATGATCGACTGGATCTTGTTCGGAGCAATGTTCTTCGTCTAAAACCTTTCCCTTCAATTGAGCAGGCATATGCTCACGTTCGAAGGGAAGATCTCCGACAATCTGTGATGATATCGGGAGCAAAAGTAGTAACTAGTGGTGCTGTTATGGCCACCAAAGGCGTGAGATCTGGCCAGTCACAAACTTTGCTAAAGTCTGGGTCTTCCTCACGATCCAGAGGTCATTTTGATGGGGATAAGTGCACTCATTGTGGGAGTACTAAACATTTTCACCCGGAGACTTGTTTCAAAGTACATGGCTACCCACTGTGGCACGAATTACAAGCCCGAAAGAAACTAGATGTTTCGCAACTCGAAGACGTCAGGATCTAGCAAGAAAGGCCACTACCGATCTCAACTATCCCTACCCGCATGGGGCGTAACCTCTCGTATCAACCCCAGATCAAGGCAATTGTGGTCAAGTTTTTGCACCCACTACTCGTAATGATGGGTGTCTGATTATCGACCGTGAGCAACGGACTATATGACATCACCTGGGGCGCCCACACGGCCTCCACTGAGACTTGCATCATTAAGCAGAACTTGCAAATCCTACCCAAATAATAGGCTTTGAACCTCGCCATTTGGCTCTCGTCTTTAGCTCACACACTTTGTTCCATCTCTCTCCAACAAGTTGATGAACTGCGGGGGAGCTTTGCTACTAAAGAGCTAATTTTTATTTTCCACCGATCTACTTCTACTTTTGCCTTCTCTTCGTGATACTCTAAACAAGGAGATTATCGGGCGTGGTAATTAAGAGGGGGACTGTACTACTGTGATGATTTCACTTCGCTAAAGCACACCACACGCACCATCAGACCAATAGCCACGAACAGCAGATTTGGCTATGGCATAAAGCGCCGGGCACCCATCATTCGCTATCTCCCATCTATTCCCATCTTATTTTCCCATCTACGTATCGCAGCCAACCCAGTCTCTTATCCAAGCAATGGAATAAGACTAATACTCCATTTGCATTGATACACTCCAATGTGTGGGGATCGTCCCCGATAACTACCCCCTCTGGTTACCGTTGGTTTGTAATTTTTGTCGACGATTGTACTCGAATGACATGGCTCTATCAGCTAAAAACCAAAGACGAAGTTTTCACCATTTTTCAAGCATTTCATGCCATGGTTCAGACTCAATTCTCTTCCAAGATAAAAATTCTTCGTTCTGATAATGGTGGAGAATTCACCAACCGAAGATTTCAAGCCTATTTCCAACAACATGGCCTCCTCCACAGACTCACGCTCTCAAACACCACAAAAAATGGTAAATGCGTGGACAGAAAAATTCCAAGATATTTTGGAAACATCTCGTGCTCTTCTCCTCGGCAAACATGTGCCGAGTTGCCATTGGGGGGATGCTGTGGCTACTGCCGTGTACCTAATCAACCGTATGCCAACTAAAATTTTGCACTTTAAAACCCCCTTACAAATCCTCTCTACCCATATATCCCTTCCTTCACTATTGATGCTTCCTCCTAGAATTTTCGAGTGTGTTGCTTTTGTCCATCTCCACAAGAATCAACGTACCAAACTAGACCCCTGTGCCATTCGGTGCTTGTTTTTGGGCTATAGTTTACATAAAAAAGGCTTCAAGTGCTATGACCCTAATACCCACCGAACCTATATCACCATGGATGTTAAATTTCTTGAGTCCGAGAATTTTTACCCTTCACCTGTACCCAATTCTCCTCTTCAAGGGGAGACTCATGTAGAAGTGTCAAATTGGTTGATAGCCAATGGAACTGGAAATAGAGAGGTTGAGCAGCATGAGGCACCACCAGAGAGTGAACATATCGAATTGAGAAATGAAGCCACAAATGAAGAACCGAAAAATACAAAGTATCCTCAGTCCCCTCACTCCTCCGTACCTGAAGGCCCTCCCCCTCCTGAGAATGTCCCTGAGGTAAGTACTCCTACTGCACCTTTACATGCTAATATCTTGGATTCTTTCTAACGGTTGTGTTGCCTTTTAGACACAATCGTGGAAACCACCTAAATGCATATAGCCCGTATAAAGAAGAAAGAAAATCCTACCCAATTGCAAATTATGTATCTACTCAAGTTCTGTCCAAGCAGCTCAAGACTTTCACTCAAACACTATTCTCCGCTACACTCCCAATACTGGCTGGTGAAGCGCGCATCCGATCCAAAGTGGGCGCAAGCAATACAAGAAGAACTAGAAGCCTTAAAGAAAAAAATACCTGGAGGTTGGTCCCAGTATTACCGTAAGGAAAAAATTAAGCAAAAGTGTATGAGTGTTCTCTATAAAATACAAGGCTGATGGATCAATCGGACCGATACAAGAGACTTAGCGAAGGGGGTTTACCCAAACGCATGGCATAGACTACCTTAAACCTTCTAACCAAGAAGCAACCGAATACCGTTAGGCCTTACTATCTCGCAGCCAAATTTCTCGACTGGCCACTACATCAACTTGACGTAAAGAATGCTTTCCTTCACGGCAACCTTGACGAGGAGGTATACATGGAGGTTCCGCTGTATACAAGATCGACAGACCAAAATTGTTTGTAAATTGAGAGGGCGTTGTATGGACTAAAACAATACCACGAAAAATACTCGACGATTTAGTTCAGCTTACGAGGGCATATGGCTATCACAAAACTAACTCGGATCATACTCTTTTTCAAACATCACAAAGCAAGGTGACAACATTAATGTCTATGTGGATGATATGATACCACGGGGATGATGCCGAGAGATCTTAGGTTACAAGAACAATTGTCTGCTGAATTTGAAATGAAGCATTTGGGAGGGCTCAAGTATTTTCTAGGAATAGAAGTGGCGAGGTCAAAAGCGGGCATACTCCTCTCTCAACGGAAATATGTACTGGACTTATTGACGGAAGTGGGATTACTAGAGTGTAAACCTGTGGATACGCCAATTGTGCAGAACCATGTGCTCGGGGGAATATCTCGACCAAAGTGCTAGCCGATGGCCAAGGAGGTATCAAAGGCTAGTGGGGAAGCTCATTTACTTATCTCACACTCGTCCAGACATTGCTTACGCCGTAAGTGTGGTAAGCCAATTTATGCATAATCCGAGTGAAGACCACATGGGTGCCGTAATTCGAATTCTCCACTATCTAAAGTCATCACCAGGGAAAGGACTAATGCCTCCCAAGAACGCCCATCCGATATCAAGGGTACACGATGCGACCAGCCGGGAACATCTTGGATAGAAAGTCTACCTCGTGCTACTTTACATCTGTGGAGGAAACTTAGTTACATGGAGGAGCAAAAGCAAAGGTAGTGGCATTGTCCAAATACTAAAGCCGAGTTTCGAGGCAGGCGAGTTGATTATGTGAGCTGGGCTTATACCTATAACAGAGGTCGGTTTTCCTCGTTTCCACGCAGAATGAATTTATTCTGTGATAACAAAGTCATATCGGCATATCTCACAACCCAATTCAACATGACCGCCAAACATGTGGAGGCAGGACCTCCACATTTCATCAAACGTAACCTCGAAGAGAAGATTATTCAATTCCCTTTGTTAAATCAAGATCAACTGTCAGATATACTTACCAAGGCAATTTCCAAAGAGAAACTTCAATGACTCCACCTGGATGTTAGGTGTTATAGGATATCTACACACCAACTTGGAGGGGGAGTGTTGGCGTGAGTTCTACAAATTAGCCAATTAGGGAAATCATATATTTAGGAAATCCCTTCAATCAAGGGTACAACATGATTGTAGCCGAGTCTGACTAAGAGTAACTTCCTAAAATATTTTTTTTTATCTCTATATATTGTACTCTATTTTGTGGAATGAATAAGAGAGAAAAAAGGTATGTTTGACATATGGTTGGGCTTTGTGTTATAGACTACTACTCGTTAGCCGGAAAACAAATTGGTGAGACAGCATTGGTTTTGGATATTCTGATTTCTTGTAATTAGTGTGTGCAATTAGCAAGGTCATTGTTTTTGGGTAGAAAGGGCTGAGCGATGATGTTTGTACCAGTCAAATGTAAATATCATTAAGAATGTGTATAAGTTAAGCCAAAGAAGGGAAAACAAAGATTCTTCAAACCCCTCCTGCTTTTTGTTTGTTATATGAATCTGTTAATTATGTATGAAAAGTTAACAAGAATGTGCTTTTTGTGTTCAAGTACCATGGATTGGATCGGATTGATCCTTACTCTTAGGTGAAATTCATCATTTGTCTGGGCAACATTTGGGTGGTGAGTTTGGACTGAAAAAAAAGAAGGTTGTCATGAAAAAATAAAGAAAATGAAATATAATTAATGCTAGATGAAAATTTATGTATTTTTGAATTATTTTTTAGATTTTCTCTATTTTTCTTATAGCTAAACATTTAGTTATAATAAAGTAAATTGTGGACATTAAAATAAGTCAACACTAAAAATAAGTTCTAACTTATTTTTGTATTAATCTTTTTAACTCTTTTATTATAATTTTTCTCAATATTTTCAGGAATCAGATTCTCAGTTTAAACACCAATATTCAAGCATTTTGTCTCATGTTTGACTTATTTAATAAATATTATTTTGATTAATCATATTTATAAGGCACAATCATTAATCAAACTCAACATTCATTTTATTATATCTTGTACTATTCAATCTACATTTAACAAATGGAAACTTTTGAAAAAAAAACACGGGAGATGAAGAATTTAGTTGTGGGTACAAAGAATAAAAAATATGATAAAAAAAAATATGAATAATACGAATGCAGTTATGAAGTTAATTTATAATTGAAGTATAAAAGATGGGATTCTTTTCAATAAATGGGATAAAAGTACGGGCAATATGATAAAAACAAGGTACAAATGATAAGAACATGGAATAAAATAGATATGTTGAATACAAGTAAGATACCAACAAATATGATTTTGTAAGAAAAATACAATATGAACAAGA
Source organism: Tetrastigma voinierianum (assembly GCA_016808115.1). Lineage (NCBI taxonomy): Eukaryota > Viridiplantae > Streptophyta > Magnoliopsida > Vitales > Vitaceae > Tetrastigma > Tetrastigma voinierianum. Next base: position 41,815 of record JAEQBH010000645.1, on the reverse strand, counting down.
TACGAAAAAAAATGATAAAATCCATTAAATATCAGTGAGGTATGAATAATGTGATTAAAGTTAAGTGTGAAAAATATGGTCAAAGTAGAAAGAGAATGAATAAGATATGAAAAATATATGATCAAGTAGATACATTGTAAACAAACTTCGTGGACCAAAGTGACTAAAAAAAAAGATACAGTTGTAAGCAGAAGAGGGGAGTGAAGGAAAATTTGATACAGCAGATGGGTTGAGAAATTGTTCGTGAAAGCTTTCATAATGTGCTGAACAAATAGGAGTAGATCAGGGATCCATATGATGTTGAAAGTGTGCTTAGAGCATATGTGGTAAGAGTCAAATGGTTAAGTTCAATTAAGCTTCCATGAAAGGAACATTAAAACCCTAAAAACAAAATAAAAGTTTTAAAATATATATTTAAAGATGGACAACTCATATAGACCACCATATAAATAAATTTTCTCCAAGAAGCGTTGCCCCTTTCAACCCTACGAGCTGATTCATAAAACACAACAAAACTGATTTCAGACTTCACAATCCAACACCTTGTAGTTAAAGTAAAAGTTACTCTATTTGAATCAAGTTTATTAAGTCTATAATATATTGATTATCAAACCAATTTTATCAAGTTAAAAGAGTGATAGCTTTGATATTTAATTTAGAGGAATTTAATCCATGAAAACTTTTATATATAAAAATCTTAATTTATAAATTTATTTTAACAAAGAAAGAAAGGAACAAAGAATAATTTTATTTATTAGATTGATTTTCACACAAAAAAAAATAATTTTATTGAAGAAATATAATAGTCTTTTATTTTCTCAATGAAAACAAGATTTCTTTTATTTATTTTTACATCTGTTCACTTGTGTATTACATGGTTGTAGCATTCTGTTTTTATAGGACTCGAATTTGGGGCCTCTCATATAGTCGTCCCCCTCTCTTTATCACTTGAATCGTACTCAAGTGCATAAAAATAACAATTATTAGTCATTTTAATCAAAAATACATTAATTTTGAAAGTGATATTGCTTAATTTCGATTTTTAGTTAATTATATATATAGATATGTCACACTCTCAAGATTATTTCCTAATATTTAAAAATATTAATTACTATTTGAATTTTATTTTACTAATGATCTCTTTAGAATATTATCGGGTGGTTTTTAATTAAATTAATGATAGGTTTCATTATTTCTATAATAAAATTATTTTTTGTTTAAAAATAAATTTCTTCCTGGGATACCATGAATAAATGAAGGGATAATTTTAAAAAACGTAAGAAACTTTGAAGGGAAGAAGGCATTTAAAGTAAAAATAATTCAGTTTTTTTTTTAAACAAATTAGACATCAAGATATTTTTAAAATAGAAATTTCATTGATTTAAACTAGCAATATATTCTATTAACATATAGAATTAAATTCGTTAAAAGCACTAAAGGATGATGCATTATCCACGTGTTTAGCACTAATAAACTAACTTGGCACAAAGCCTATACATTTAAAAAATTCAACATAGCTAAAATTCATAAGATTTCAATTTAAAACATTGATGACTCGGATTTGAATCTGATGTTTCTATCTGATCAAGATGCTTTGCTGATCGAATCGCCCACACACTATAAAACCATCGCAACAAAGACTCGTAAAACAAACTTGTCGTGACTAAAAGAGAACACACGCGCAAATGCTGCGACGAAAACTAAAAAAAAAAAAAAACAAAATACATAGACCAAAAATATCAAATACACAAAGAGGATGATTGGCCAAAATTGGCAAAAATCACCCATCCTTTTTAGGAAAATCAACTTAAACTAAACAGATTGTAACAAAAACTCAAACCTTAACTTTTTGAAAATACAAAATCCTTTTTTATGGTCGAAACGTATGTAGAGGAGAATCCATCTAGAATATAAATTTTATATCACAAGAGGCGGAGGACATCTAGACTTTTTATCAAAATAATCATCAAACTAATATTTTTGTATGTTGTAATTAGGGGTGCTAATGAGATGAGACAACTCGCGAGCTACTCGGACTCGACTCGGTCAAAACTCGATCAAAACTCGACTCATGTGAGCTCGAGTCGAGCTCGAGCTTGACTCGAAATGTTAACTAGTCGAGTCGAGCAACTCGTAACTCAACTCGAAAAGCTCGCGAGAAACTCGAATATTTTCTATATAAAATTTTAAAAGTTTTTTTTTTTTTTTTAATTTTATATCTCTACTTTAGGGACATATAAATAATATATCTATATTTTTTTTATTCTTAAATAATCATACATTTTATTATTTATTTAGTTATAAATATATTTATTTTTTAAAATAATTTAATTTTTTTAAAGAAAAGACATAAAGATAATATGATATTATTTATAAATTATATTAATAAGTTAGTATTATAAACATGATAAATATAAATATATATATATATATATATATATATATATATATATATATATATATATATATATATATATATATATATATATATATATATATATATATATATATATATATATTCTATACACCGATTCTTCTAAAGTTGATATATAATAATTAGGGGTGCTAATGAAACAAGACAACTCGCGAGCTATTCGAACTCGACTCGATCAAAACTCTACAAACCGACCGAGCCGACCGAACAAGTTAACGAGTCGAGCCCAACACTCCGAGTAAGCTCTGACTCGAGTCGACTTCTAAATGCCAACGACCTCAACTCTCGAGCTCAATTGAACTAGAACTCGACTCGCATTATTAGCACCCCTAGTTGTAGTATGGTGATTATTAAAAAAAAAAAAAGTTTATATGAATTTTTTTATGAAAAAATGAATTATTTTAGCTTAAAACTCAAGACGCGAAGTGATTAATTGAATGATAGAAAAGAGAAAGTGAGAAAAGAATCTCCTGAGAAACACGAGAAACATGCCGCTAAGAGTTTTTGAAGGGTGGACATGGCGGAGGAAGCGAGTGATGTCCTCAAAATATTTAAAATAAATAAATAAATAAATAAATTTCCAAAATAATATATGTTTCAAATAATGTTCAAACTATCATAAAACATAGATAAGATGATTGAGGCATCTCCTAGTTTAACCAGATGTTTTGAGTTCGAGTCTTGGAAATGTAGCTGTGTTATATGATTGACTTTTATCGTCATTGTAGTCTATCTCAACTCAAATGAGGATTAGTCTGGATATGGTATGACTTAAAGATATTTTTTGTGTGTGTACAAATCCGCTTAGGCTGACCAAAAAAAAAAAAGTTCAAACTTGGTGTAAAAAATATATATTTAAACTAGTGTATACTTACCACATTGCAAAAACCATAGTTAGTTATTATGTTTTAAAAAACTTTTTGTAAATACGTTTTTAACTTTAAAAAAAGTCAACATCGTAGTTATTAAATGTAAACAGGGCGAGTTTGAGAATTTTCTCATCTCCGTCCTATCCCCGCCCGTTTAATTGTTTAAATGAAATGAGATTGAGAATTGAAAAAAATAAACGAGTTGGGTCAGGATGGGACCGCCCCATTCCAAACCCTCCCGTTGTCATCCCTATAAATGAATTTTCCCATGAATTTAGTTTTTTTTTTTTTTAAAGCTAATCACTTTTTTAATACAATATAGTAAACTGTCACCATTAAGACTCGAATCCCTTCCCTCCCCATTTTCAACTATTTTAACGTTGATGTTTTAACTAACTGAGCTAGACTTGTGAATTTTTAGTTAGGGTTTTATCTTTGCACTTTTAGCGGTATTTTTATCCTAAATTTAACATTTTTTAAATTAGATTTGCAAGATATTAGTTTTACAAATAAATTTTAAAGTTGCCCCTTAAAACCAATTTCTATAAATAATAAGCATTTTCATCCTTTAGTTTATTATTATTAATTTTTTAAGGGATTTAGCTATAAAAAGCTAATTCTTACATGAGATTGAGTTTTACATCATCATTAGATAGTCATTTTATGATGCAAAACTCGTTATCCTCGTATGAGAACGAGCTTTTTATAGCCAAACCCATTTTTTTGAGATATATTCGATTTTCAATTTTAAAAGTCCAAATATCTTCTTCCCTAGGCATTCGCACGATTTTCAATGCATCGGTTTTGACTTTTTCAAGGCTGAACACCTAGATTCACGAGTGTTAATAGTAGGTGATTGTATTCTTCTCAGGAATAGAGAAAATCAATTCCAGGCAAACACCAACCAAAAAAGAATACCAGAAAGAATAATGAAGATTACTTGAAAGAGGTCAGAGCTAGCAAGTTAAGACATTAAGAAATGGAGTATGGGTATGAAAGCCGAACATAGAGAATAAGGAAAAGAAAACCCTCCTCAGAGTTTTATTGTATCTAATTGAAACAGCTTCCAACCTCCTTAAACTTGTAGCCTAATCATCGTGCTACAAAATTTGCAAAAATCACTCATTTTCCTAAAAACAACTAAAATAAAATAGATTATAACATAATTCTTGAAATACAAAATCCTTCTTATGATCAAAAACTATAGGAAGAAAAATCATTTAGAATATAAAAATATGAGGCTATGGCAAGAGACGAGACAGAGGACATCTAAACTTCTTATTAAAATAATTATCAAACAAATATTTTTGTATATTGTAGTATGGAGATTTTTTTTTTTTAAGTTTGTGTAATTTTTTTATGAAAAACGAATTATTTTCGCTTAAAACTCAAGACGTGAAGTGATTAATTTAATGATAGAGAAAAAGGGAAAAGTGAGAAAGAATATCTAAAGAGAAACACGAAGAGCATATGCCTCTAAGAGTTATTTTCAGAAAGGAGGAAGGAGTGATGTCCCAAAATATTTAAAATAAATTTCCAAAATAATAATACATATGTTTTAAATAATGTTCAAACTTATGTAAAAATATATATTTAAACTAGTGTATACTTTTCATTTCACAAAAACCATAGTTAGTTTTTATGTTTTAAAACTTTTTGTAAATACAGTTTTTACTTTAAAAAAAGTCAATATAGTAGTTGGCTGATTGTAATATTAGAAATATTTAAAAAAATTTTTTAAATTAATGTACTGTAATTAACTTTTTGAAATATGGTCTTAACTTTAAAAAAATAAATATCGTAATTATTGACTATAATAATGGAAATATTTTTAAAAAAATTTAAGTTAACAACGTAATCATTAGCTACAACATTTACTTACAAAATTTAAATATTATTTTTATTTTTAAATTATTTTAATAATTCTTTAAATAACCTAAATATGTTCAAAACTCGAACATCCTAAATTTCAGCCTCACTACTTTTTCTCACTCTAGGATTTAATGTTTAGCCCTGTGAATCATAGAGGAAGATGATAATGCTTCTGGGCGTGGGCATGACTGTAATAGGCTCCTCTGACTAATGTTTTTAAAATCGGATCGAATTGGACCGATCGAATCGATCTGACCGTCTATCGATAGACTTTTTGAATTGTGAACTTGAAACCGACGGTTCGAATATATTAGACCATCAAATCTAACACCGCCACAAAAGTCCAAATCACTTCTTCCCGAGGCTTTCGCACGATATTCAAAGAACAGGTTTGGCACCAAGATTCACGAGAGTTAATAGTAGGTGATTGTTTTCTTCTTCTAAGGATTGATTTTAAGTGTAAAAAGCCTAAGGATAAATACGCACTAGCTATGGAACTTGTGTCATTCAAGACAAATATCTTTTGTATATTATAAAAAATACTTAAAGATTGAATATAATTAATTTGAGTTTTATATTTTGGGTTTAAATATTAAACGTAATTCATTTTATAAAATTTAAAATATTACTATATTTACACTTATATTTAGTAATATAAGATGTAAAGATAAATATTATAAAATTTAACTTATTTGTATACATTTATTTAATAATATATTATCTATATAATTAAAATAGTTAAAATGAAATAACTAATTTGACTTTCTATATATTAAGTTTAAATATTAAACATAATTCATTTTTTATAAAACTTTAGAATATTATTATATTTTCACTCTATATTTAATAATATAAAATATAAGAGATAAATATTATAGAATTTTAATTGTTTTATATATTTTAAATTTCTATTATTTTAAATTTTATTAATATATTATTTATTAATTTTCAAAAAATAATATATCATTTATTACATTACTCAGCTTCTCACTCATCGGGACATTGGATTAATGAATTATGAATCAATAACTTTAATTTACACCGATCCGATTTTTAAAATATTGCTCCTATTATTAATGTATCCTCTCAAAAGTTGACTAAAAACACCACACAAAAGGAAAAAAAAAAAGTGATGCTTTTGGTAGCAACCTCCCTTTAAGAGGAAATATGATCCTCTTCTAAAATTTGTATGAGAGGCCTCTTTTGTAAAATATGTCGGAGACTTTGAAGCAGGGGAAGCAACCTTTGGAATATTTCCAAGGACTTCAAAACGATTTGAAGTCTTTTGGGGTTTTGGCATGACATAAGAATCTTTTGGCATTGGTTTTTGAGGGGTTTGTGTTTTTTTTATTATTCATTTTTCCTGTAAAAATTATCGATAGAAAATCAAGTAAAGAGTTTGAAGATTCTTTTATAAAATCTATTTCAAATCAAAAACTGATGAAATAGCTTGTCATCTTGTAAAATTTTGTTTTAATACTAGGTTTTGAACACCCTTTTGTAAAATTTATTTAGCACTTTTACGGTCTACTCTTAAAATAAATTTTTTATTAAAAACATCATTTTAAAACTTTTGAATACAAAGAACAATGACTAAAATCTCTTTTTTGATGATAGAATACTTCTTTCCCGTGGTCAACTCTCTAAATTTTAGAGTGAAACCTTACTATATAATTTTCTTGAAAATCTTGTTTATGAATTCTTCTAGTATAATCCTATGTTTGAAGCATTTGTTTCTATAAAATTTGCATAAACATGACTCTGATACCATTTTAATGCAAGATCGATATATAAAATTTGAACAGTACAATAATTGGAATAATATTTCAAATTACTAGATCAAACTTCCTAAGATTTACATTTATTCACCCATTAGGCTAGTACTCTTCCTTACCAGTTTCTTTCGGTCTCTCCGTAACCTAATTAAATTAAAACAAAAATTTTCAAAAGTAAATTATTTAAATTTAAATGTTCAACAAATTATAAATTTAATAAATTTTTAAAAATTATATTTAGTTTTTAGAAAATATTAAAGAATGGAAAATGTTAGGTAAAATTTATTTGTGTCATATATATAAAAAATTCATTCTTAAAATGAGTTAGAAATTTATGAATTTTTAAATAAAAAATGTAAATGTTACTTTTAAAAGATGAAGAATAAAAATAAAGGTTCTTGATTCCTCGATTTGAAAACTATTATTGAAAAACGCTTTAAAATACAAAATACAAATTTGTGTTCTTGGATAATGCCATGGTTTTCTAAATTGAGTGTTTTATGTGTTCTATATGATTTAAAAAAAGATTGAATCAAATATGTTCTTATTTTCTATATTCTTCTTATTTGTAAAGGGAAAATGTAAAAAAACCCTCGTATTTTACCCGATATTTTATTTATACCTTAAAATTCATTTTGATCAAAAATGCTTTTTACGCTTTACTCGTAGCTTAAATTAGCCTATAACATGACTAATTCCATTAAAATTATCAAACGATGTTAAAAATGACTGTTAAATAACGATGTGCGGCACATAGGACCCACTCTCCTATCTTCTCTCGTCATCACTATCTTCTCTACGTCCCTCTCACTTTGGGCCCCCTTCTCACCAAACCCCACCTACCCACCCCACCCCACCCCACCCCACCTAACCTACATGGGCAGAAGCCCCAGCAAATAAATTTAATTTAATTTATTTTATTTTATTTAGTAGATTTTACAAATTAAATAAATTTTAAAAATAATTTAGTTAAAAATTAAAATAACCAAATAATTTATTTATATTTTTAAAATTGAAATTTTATTTATTTAATATATTTTAAAATTTAAAATAATTTTTTAATTTATTTAATAAATTTAAAATAATAAATAATTTATTTGTATTTTAAAAAATTGAAATGTCACCAAACCGTCGTACTATTGAAGAAATATTGAAACTGTTTATAGATCTTGCATAGAATTGGTATCAGAGCCATGTTCTTTCAAATTTTTGATGATATATGTTATTAAACTCTATTATTTTGATTGTGATTCCCACAGTTAGTGTTGGTCAGCCCTAGTGTCCGTTGGTCACTATAAACTGTTGTAATGTGGGTAGGTGGTCCCGTGGTGGTCCCATTAAGCAAGAACTCACCATCGTAGTAGTGGTATAAATGGTAAATTTTATCAAAAAACTTGTAGGAACAGGTTCAAGTACTAGTTCATCAAGGATTGATGAACATCTTAGACATATACAGGAAAATACTCAAAGATATGAGAACAAACTGTCTGTTTCCGTAGAAGATTGGGAACAGTACATCAAAAATTGGGAAATGTTAAAACAAAATATCAAATAACTATACAAAGTAGGAAATTTTGAATTTAAAAGAGATTATAGGATTAAAATCTTTGAGAATACTTATTCAATAAAGTTGCAAAGATTACAAACTATTGAACTTCTAGATCTCGTATTTAACATTTACAGTAAAAATTCAAATTCTTCATATAGGAGCTATCCAGGTAGCCGCCAAACCCTTAACAAGATTAGGGTTGGACAAACCTATTTGTATATGTCTTCGTGATGCAAGACATAACAATTTCCAAGATTCCCTATTAGGGCTAATGCAAGCAAATACATCATTTGGATCCTAAGTATTTTATCGCTATCCAAATCTAGAGTTAAATCGTATGAATTATCGTGAAAGCATTCATAAGGCCTTAACTTTAAACATACAAACCCAAAACTATGATATGGACCCTAGATCCAAGAATATCCTCATAGTATACAAAGTATACTATAAAGTAATGACCTCAATAGTCAACCCAAATTGTCTTTTGTCCTCCCCAAAAGATCAAACATTAATTTGCGCAAACCTATTCGGGAATGTTTAACTCCAATCTAAGGAATGAAATTTCAAACAACTCTTAGCCCAAAAACTGATAGAACAACCAAAACTTATGTCCATAATAGAAGATGAACAAGGAAATGTACAAATTAACTTTAAAACCAAGAAAAGAAATATCCTAGAATATCATATTTCGCGAAGTTCTTCGACCTTTTAGAAATCTCGGAACGCCTTCCAGAAGATCAAATATTCAATCAAACTTAAATCTGGAAGAAGTAGACTATTCATCTACAATTCCAGACTTAAAATATTCAAAAATTGAACATAATATACAACATTCTCCAGTTAGGTCTCCAACTTATTCTCAAATGATGTCATCAAATGATGAGCCCTCTCAGCTCATGATGATGACAACAGAGAATATGTTTGAAATAGATAAAGAATTTCTAAGAAATGAAGTTTAGCCTGAGAATATGCCGAGAAAAACAAATGGTTTTTCTCAACATTAACAAATGAACAAAAAGAAAAATTTAAAAAGCAATGGTATCAAACAATGGAAACAATGGAAATGAATATTCCAATGTTCACATATTTTGATATTTATGCTACAAATAATCAAATTGATTATCCTTTTGCATAAATAAATATGTTCCAAAAGGAATGAATTCCAAATACTACTTCTGAAAATAAGATAGTATCTACCCATCCTCCTTTGGAAGAAATAAAAATAATGGCACAAGGAGTAGAAATAATAACCTCACCCTTCAAAACAATAAACACAAAGGAAGATGAAACAAGAACTATAAGATTAAAATACATAAAAGGAATCCAACAGCAAAATAAATTTGCAAATCAAATTTTAGGAACAATTTCCTCTCAATTAGATAGAATTGAGAAGAATACTCCTAAAATAAAAAAAGATTGAAAAGAAAAACCTTTGTTTAAACCATCATATTGCAAAAATCCCTAAGATTAGGAGGGAAAAAAAATAATGATGACTTAGTCAAAATATTAACTAAAAAATTAGAATTTATAAATTTAAAGGACCCTTCAACTTCCAAATATCAAATAAACTTCTTAAGTGGTTCAGAAACACAGGTTCTTCTGTATCATAATCATTAATAAATAAGTCAGAATAAGAGACTGAACAAATAAATAAGATTAAAATGTGGCATCAAAGGTCAAAAAACTTTTATCTAAGACCAACTCCCCCAGATTTGCAATTTGAAGAAAAACAACCCCAAAGAAATATGTTTAGCAATGATTTCATCTATGATTGGAATATAGATGGACTATCTGAACATGAAATTCTTGTTGTTCTTCGCCAAATGCAAATGGCATCAACTCGCCTTATTTGATGTGATGGTGATGATCATAATTTCGCCCAATTAATTTGGTAGGATTTTCGAACACTAAAATACTGTGGGAAAACTTCCTCACTGATAAAGAAAGATTTTATGTTCAAACAAGTGTTAATGAAGAAGGAGAGCAAGATGCGCCTTAAGACTCATGTATGCTATCACCAAACATTTCATGTGTGATCTTAGGGTTTTGAAGAGAAAATTCATAAATCTTTCAAAATATAAGATGTAGAACACTGAATGATTTTAAATTGAGATCACGACGCTGCTTCATCAAAAGTAATGACTGTAGGAGCGCAAGAGTTTCTTTTTAGAAGTGAAAAATTCCTGATGCGCTCCCGCGCTCTAACAAAAGTTCAGAAAACCCTTAGGAGAAAAACATAATGGAACAATTCTCATGAAGATCTCACTTATGGAGACCTTATAGGAGAAGTAAAAAGGAAGGTCTAAAGTTGTGTTCTAAACTTAGACTCCAAAATCAAGTTAAAAGAGATCTAAAAGCTTCAAATAAAGATTTAGGATCTTTTTGTGCTCAATATGGATATTGAAATGTCAGTACCACCCTCACAAAAACATAAAAAACAAAAACATTATAAGGAGAAGCCTTATAAAAAATACAAAAAATTTAAAAGTCATACACCAACCGATCAAAAAACAAAAATCTCTATAAAAAACATGCTAAAAGAGCGCTTAAATGTTTTAAATGTGGACAAAAGGTCATATAGCCGCAAATTGTAAAAATAAAATTAAATGTTTTATTAGATGAAGAAGAGGAATATTATTCAAATACATTCCCATCCCCTTCCTAAACTAATAAATCTCAAAGTAAGATACAACATTGGAAAGAAAATAGACAAAAGAAAATTGTTTATGTCAAATAAATATGTTAACAGCTGATCAAGAATTTGTCTATAGAACATAGATCAAATTGAAAAATAAAGAAACCCAAGCAAAATATATAAGAAAAGTTTTAGAACATCAAAACACTAAACCAAAATTTAAAAAATAATTTAGCAAATTCCTATAACCTAAAGATATTATTCAATACTATAAACCAAGAACCAACAACAATTTAAGATTTGCAAATGGAATTAAAACAAATAAAAACCCAAATTGATGAATTAAAAATTTATACTCATGATATAGATATCCGAATAACAAATTTAGAAAATCAAAAAGATAATTTAATAATCAAACATCCGAAGAATTGAAACCTTGTCAATAGTATAACTCTTGCAATAAAAACAAAGATGGTATACAAAATAACATTAAAATCAACCCCGATTACTTACCAACTTTATAGCCTTGATTGACAGAGTTGATTTAAATTGTATACAAGAGTTGATTACTCCTACCGTATATTTTGTCAAACATCACAAAGATTATCTACAGTAGTAATGATCCATTGAAGGTTCTAATTACAAAATACAAGAATCATATTTGCAAAAATGGTATTTGTATTAAAACTTCGTTTTGACTAGTCAAAAACATAAGCCATCAAATTGTACTAGGAACCCATTTCCTAACACAATTATATCCCTTTAGCATAGATAGTCAAGGATTAAAAACAAAGTATAATAACCAATAAATTTTATTCGAATTCATAAAAGGGATAGAAGTAAAGGAAATAAATCAAGTTCAAGATTTTATAAATTTACTCATAAAGAAAAACAACAACATGTAAAATTCATTAAAAAGAATTCAATACAAAATGATCAAGAAAATTTAAAACTAAACAAATACAAGAAATGATTAAAACAAATTCAATAACAAATAGAGAATAATCTTTGTTCTTCTATACCAAATACTTTTTGGAATAGAAAACAGCATATGGTTTCCTTACCATATGAAAAAGATTTTAATGAAAAACAAATCCCAACAAAGGCAAAACCAATTCAAATGAATCCATAACTTTTATAATATTGCAAAAAAGAAATCAATGATTTTTTAAGTAAAAAATTGATAAGACCAAGTCATTCTCCTTGGAGTTGTGCAACTTTTTATGTACCAAAAGCTTCAGAAATTGAAAAAGGAACTCCAAGATTAGTAATAAATTATAAAACCCTGAATAAAGTCTTACAATGGATTAGGTATCCAATACCTAACAAAAAAGACTTGATTCAAAGGATTTATAATGCAACAATTTTTTCAAAATTTGACATGAAATCTGGATTTTGGCACCGTGATCAAAACCGTATGATAGGTACAAAACAACATTTACAGTTCCATTTGGACACTATGAATGGAATGTAATGCCTTTTGGCCTAAAAAATGCTCATTCTGAATTTCAAAATATGATGAATGATATTTTCAATGATTATACTAAGTTTTATATAGTATACATTGATGATGTTCTTATATTTTCAAATTCCATAGAAGAGCATTTCAAACATTTGAAATTTTTTCAAAAAATTGTAAGAGAAAATGGATTAGTTATATCTGCAACAAAAATAAAACTATTTTAAACAAATATTAGTTTTTTAGGATTTTATATTTATCAAGGGCAAATAAAACCAATACATAGAGCAATTGAATTTGCTAATGATCCTCGATAAAATTAAAAAGATAAAACACAACTGCAAAGATTTTTAGAAGTTTAAATTAGATGTGAGTTGATTTTTATCCAAATCTTAGGATTTTTTAATTGCCTTATTCCAAAAGGTTAAGAAAATCATGCTCCTTGGTCAAATGTGAGCATACTAAGTTGTAAAACAAAGTTAAGTCCCAAATAAAGGAACTTCCCTAGGAATTCTACAATCTGCAAGCCTTCCTATAATAGAGATAAAATGCCTCAAACATAGGATATGTGGGATACTAAAACAATATCTTTAAAACAAAATTTCAATTGTTGGATTTCACTGTATTTGAGTGGTTCTTAAATAAATTACTCAACTGTTAAAAAAGAAATTTTAGCCATTGTTTTGTGTATTCAAAACAAAGTGATGTTTTTAACAAAAAATTCATTTTAAGAGTTGATTGTAAAAGTGGAAAAGAAATTTTGCAAAAAGATGTCAAAATTTTGGTTTCAAAACAGATTTTTACCATATAGCAAACAATTTTATATGTTGTTGATTTTGAAATTGAATTTACATCAAAATCTAAATTTGATTTATTTTTAAAATATTAATAGGTTATTCATTATTTAAAAAAAATTAAAATTTATTATACTTGTATGGATAGTTATTTCATTAAAATAAATTATATTTAAATTAAAATATTTAATATCATAATATAAATATTTTTTTTATAATAATTACTAATATAATAAATTAAAATTAAAATTTAAAATAAACTTGATTTAAAAAAAAAAGAACTCATCTATTGATATTTAGTATTAACTTAATACATTAAAATGTATTGCTTTTAAATAAAAATATTAAATATTAAAACTCATCCATTTTGGAATTATATTTAATTTAATTACTTGATTTTTTTTTAAAATTTAAAAATTAAATAAATTTAAAAAATGAAATAAATTGTATAAATGGTTTATATTTTTTTTAAAAATTGAAATTTATTTATTTAATAGAATTTAAAAATTAAATAAATTTTTTATTTATTTAATAAATTTAAAATAATAAATAATTTATTTATATTTTTTAAAATTGAATTTTTTATTTAAGACATTTTAAACTAAAAACAAAATTATTATAATAAAAATTTAAGGAGTTAAACAAATAAATAAAATAAATGGCTGGATAGGTGGTGTGGGGGAGGCGTGGAGAAGTAAACGGCCATATTGGGAGAAGTAAATGGAGAAGAAGAGAAAGAAGCGAAAAGAGACAATGGAGGGAGAGATAGAGCTGTCCCTAACTTTCCTCATCTCCACCGTTAGCCGCCTAGGGTTTGCTCGCCATCTTCAAGTGAAATTAAACCCTCCGACCATCGGCCTTATTGAAATTTTGGGGGTAGAAACCGATAATGGCTTCCACAAGCTTCTTTGGAGCCTCTTCTTCTTCTTCTTCTTCTTCTATCCCTGATCCAAAAAGTTATGATGTTTTCTTGAGTTTTAGTGGCGAAGACACCCGCTATACTTTCACCGATCACCTCTTCCAAGCTCTGGTTAAGAGATTCATGACCTTCGTAGATGATGAACAACTCAGCAGGAGAAGCGATTGCTCCCTAACTCTTGAAAGCCGATCAAGATTCAAGGTCTTCCGTAATTATTTTCTCCGAAAAACTATGCTCATTCCGTATGGTGTTTGGATGAATTGCCAAGACTGTGGATTGCCGTAAAGATGCGGACACACTGCTTTCCCATTTTCTATCATGTGGATCCATCCCATGTACTCTAAATCAAACAGTATGCTGGAGAAGCTATGGTTATGAAGAACTTGAAGACAAGGAAAAAGTAGGAAGGTGGAGGTGGACGCTTTGAGAGAAGCAAAATCTTCTGGATGGCATCTACAACTACAAGACGGTGTTATATCTATAAATCAATTGATTTCTTTCAAAACTATGTTTAGGCATAGGAATTAATAGTTTCCATTTACAGCGAATGAAGTTGATTTTGAAATATTTAGGTTATAACAAATTAATGGTGTAACAACCGCCATAACAAAAATTGTCGCCCAATAATTTGATAGAATGGAACTTACAAATACAACAAAATTTTAAAACATAATATATATATATATATATATATATATATATATATATATATATATATATATATATATATATAAAGAACATTAATTTTGTATATATGCAGGATAAGTAAGTTATTTCCTCGAATTTTAAGGAGTTGAAAATAGGGTTTTAAATTTACAACTTATAGTTAGATGTTGAACCCTATATCAAAACAAGCTTCAAGCTGCTACAAGATATAAAATGAAAAAGAATAAAATATTGCTCTTACAAGGTTTCTAATTGCCATGGGCTAAAGTGTTTGTAACTAATATTTTGTTTCATAATCACTCATTTTCTATTATATAAAATTTCCTTTGAAAGTATGGCACGCAAAGCAAACTAAAGTAACAAAATTTATGTTTTATTTTAGTCTGTATGCACACTTGGTACAAAGAAAATGTCCCGATATGTAATTGAACTAATATCTTTATGTATTCGCTTATTATTATTTCTCGTTATTATAAAGATGTCAAACTTAATGTGTTTTATTTACTATTGTTTCGATCATCGTCAATACGTCATGCTTTTATAATATGGTGTATGAATCCAACCATATTAAGAAGATGACGACAGGATATTTTGCCAATTGAATTGTAAGAGGCTTTATGTTGGTAAATACTTAGTTGGTATAGATTCCCGCATAAACAAGGTGAATTTTGTTTGTCGCATAAGGGATCAAATGATATTCGTATTATCGAATATATGGGTTGGTGGAATAGGTAAGACAACCATTGGAAAAGTCATATAAGGCGAACTTTCGAGAATTTGAATGTATGAGTTGCAATATTAACACTCCACACCTGTTTACCCCACTTGAAAATCAACTGGTGATATATTAGATGGAGACCAAGGAACAAGTATGATGAACAAAAGAGTTTTTATTGTTCTCGATGATGTTGACCATTTAGATCAATTAGAATGTTTACTTGGAAAGGGTGGATGGCTTGGAGAAGGAAGTAGAGTCATCATAACAACTAGAAATAAGCATTTGTTAATCGTACGAAGAGTGGATGATATGTATGAGGTTCCAGAATTTAATTTTAGGGAAGCCGAAGAACTTTTCAATTTGTATGCCTTTCAACAAAATGTTCCCAAATTAGAGTTCATAAACCTCTCCCACCGCATGATATATTACTGTCAAGGCCTTCCGTTAGCTTTGAAAGTTCTGTGTTCTCTGTTCAATAAAACAATACCAATGGAAAAAGTGAATTGTATAAATTGAAGAAGAGAACCCACAATGGAAATTCACAATGTACTAAAAGAAGTTATGATGATTAGGTCGCATGTAAAAATATACCTCGATGTTGTGCTGGAGATGAAGACAAGGATTTTAAAATAAGAATATTGATGGTTGCAATTTCCATGAAATAGGATTAAAATCTAAAATGATATGTGTCTTATAACTATCCCATACAACAAGATACATATGCATGATTTGATTCGAAAAATGGCTTGGGAAATTGTTCGTGAAGATTATCCTCATAAGCCGAATAAATGGAGTAGATTATGGGATCCCCGTGATATTGATAGCGCACTTGCAACATACAAGGTAAGAGCCAAGTGCATAAATCCACTTAAGTTCTAGTTGAAGATTTAAACTTCAGTCACAATATTATTCTTGTATAAGAATTTAAAGCATATGAGGTAAGAGTCAACTTCATAAATTCAATTAATTGCTCCAATTGAAGCATATAAACTTCAATATTATCATTCTTATATATTAATGTATGCATCCTATAAGTTGAGTTAATTCTATATTTACGTTTGCCTTGTCCTTGTTATTTTTTAGGGAATACATGGAGTTGAAACACTCTCCTTGGACTTGTGTAAGTTAAAAAGAGTATGTTTCAATCCAAATGTTTTGGCAAAGATGACAGGACTTCGATTGCTCAAAGTTCATTCAGGCGTCTTTTCATATTTTTCTGACAAGGAATAAGTGGATGGTATAGTAGAACATGCTTCTAAAAATGAAACTTGGCTTGGATTTGACTTCCTTCTTGGCGTGCTAAGGTATCTTAGGTGGGATGGATATCCTTTAGAATTTTTACCACCAAATTTTGATGGAGAGAACTTTATTGAATCGCACTAGCGCAAAGAACATCGTAACTCGTGGGCAAGGGAACAAGGTATTATTTTTATTATTTTTAAAAGTGAATTCTTTGCTTTATATTGATCTAGAAATTTAAGGTAGTTATTTCATTTATTGAAACAAATTCTTTTGCACAAGATCTTGAAAGGTTAAAGATCATTGATATGAGCTCATTCAAAGAAGCTATCTAAATGCCATTCCCAAGTCAAATTTAGAGAAACTAATTCTAAAAGGCTGTAAGCTTGATCAAATTCACCCATCCATTGGTGTTTTGAAGAAGCTTACCACCTAGATATTTGAGGTGGTGTGTTGCTTAAGGGTTGCTAGCAGTATTATCAACCTGGAAGCTCTTGTAGTTCTTAATTCATCTCGGGTGTTCGTTTTGACCATTTCTGAAATTCCAGGAAATATGAGAAGCTTAAAGGAGCTATATTTGGAGCATACTGCTATTAGAGAACTTCCAAATGGCATTGACTTAGAATCTGTTGAGATTCTTGATCTCGAGTTTTGCTATGAGTTTGAGAAATTTCCAGAAAACGGAGCAAGCATGAAAAGTTTAAAGGAGCTTTATTTAAACAACACTGCTGTAAAAGAACTCCCAAAGGGTATTGCCAATTGGGAATCTCTCCTAATTCTTGATCTCAAATTGTCTAAAGTTCGAGAAATTTCAAGACTAAGAGGAAATATGAAAAGTCTAAAGGAGCTTCATAAATAATACTCGGCTTATTAAGGATCTCCCCGTGATAGCATCGAGACTTGGAATATCTTGAAGCTCAGATCTCTCATATTGCTCAAGTTTGAGAAATTCTCTGCAGAAGGCAGGGAAATATGAAAATTTAGGGAGGTGCTTTTTTAAATAATACTGGTCATATGATTCCTGAAGAGTAGCATTGGAGACTTGAATATTCAAGTTCTTGATCTCAATTGCTCAAAGTTCGAGAAATTTCGTGAGAAGGCAGGGAAATATAAAGTTTAGCGGCCTTCATTTAAATAATATTGTTGTTAAGGATCTCCTTAGAGCACGACTTGGAATATCTTGAAGTTCTGATCTCTCCGATCAAGCCAAAGTTCGAGAAATTTTCGGAGAAGGTAGGAAATATGAAAAGTTTAAAGAAGGTTCGTTTAAATAATACTGCTATTAAGGATCTCCTAGATAGCATTGGAGACTTAGAATATCTTGAAGTTCTTGATCTCAAATTGCTCAAAGTTCGAGAAATTTCCGAGAAGGTAGGAAATATGGAAAAGTTTAAAGGTTTCCTGCTTAAATACACTGCTGTTATGATCTCCCGTATAGCATTGTAGACTTGGAACACTTTCAAGTTCTTGATCTCTCAATGTCAAAGTTCAGAAATTCGGAGAAGGTAGGAACAGAAAAGTTTAAAGCATCTTGGTTATTACAGATCGCTATTGACAATATCGATAAAGAATACGTGAAGAGAGTAATGGAAATCATTGGAGAGGCAGTGATGATTCCGAAGCTGATGCGGTGGAGGAGGAGCCACAATATGAAAGCTTGGGAGAAGTCATGTTGCCGATCTCGGGAACTTTAAGGACAATGGGTCAAGAGGTACATGAAGAGAATGACTCTTCCTACCCCATGAGGCGAGATGGAGGAGGAGGAGCCACTATAAAAAGGATCATCGGAGCACCCATGAAGGTCGGATCTTCTCTGTAAATTTGGTACGTCATTATTCATCCTCAGCACACAACATGGAAGAGAGTAACGAAATCCAAGTCGATGATTCCCTTCCCTACTCCACGGCCATTAAAGTGAGACACGTATAAAAGATTTGGCGCAACCAACACCAATCTCTCACTTGATCATCCAACTCCATCAATATTAGGTACTCGTATTATTATTTTCTACTTCTCTTTTCTTATATATATTCATAACTTCGTTTCTTTATATGTATTATTATTGATTCCACTATGATATTGATGTCAACTTTCTCCTCTTTTTGTATGTTATGCTTTGTATTTGTCTCGAAAATTTTGAAATAAAATAGGAAGAAAAGAAATAAGAAAATTTTGAAAAAAACATAGTAAAAAATTATTAATTAAATTTTTTATTATTGTTCAATTATTAAGTAATTTGAAAATGTTTAAATTATAACTATTTTTATTATATTAATTTAATTTCTCTTTTCTATTGGAAAACTAACCACCTTAAAATCATTTTTCTTAACACTTTTTTCTTTCTTAAGTACTTTGTAAAAAAGCTAAAAACAAAGCCCCTTCAAATCATAGTAATCTATATCATATTACATTAGATGTACCATATCGTAGGACTTCTTCAATTTAAGAAATTATAAAAATATGAAAAACAAACTGGACTTAACCATAACCATAATCATAAGTTTAAAAACATGTATTGTTTGAGCTACATATCATAGATTTCTATATAGCCCTTTTTCATTATTTATTTAGTTGAACAAAAACCTATACAACGCAAATATCAAGCTCTTGGAATTCTTCATTACCTTATTAAATGCAATTATCAAGATCATGCATATGTTTATTAAGTTAAATTTGAATATATATATATATATATATATATATATATATATATATATATATATATATATATATATATATATATATATATATATACTATATATATATATATATGTATGTTATGTTGTTTTTAGTTTTTGTATTTAAGAATTAAAATTTCGTAATTATGCTAAAACATGCTTAAATATGCATGCTTACTCCCATCTATCTACTAAGATGGAATCTTGATGAATTAATTTTATATGTAATTATGATTATGATAAGCTCATAAAGTTTAACTAACCATTGATCCTAAAATAAATTTTGTGATAGCCTGGATAAAATGGAACAACGTGTGGTATCTGTTATGCCAAAAGACAAGTGAATTAAGATTTAAAGTTCTTTGTCCCAAGATTGAGGGGATATTCTTTTTCCTATCAACTCATTAGTAAGTCATCTTATTCATTTATCCTTTTAGTACATGTAGAAAATGGATTAAAGTTGATCAACCTCTTTACCATTTTCTCTTATATCTTTTATTCCTATCATTTTGGGTTACATTTTGTTATGTAAAGTTTGAGGAAAAGTATTAAAAAAAAAGAAAAGAAAAGTAGAAAAAATTAAAAGTAAAAGAAAAATTAAAAATCAATTTTAAAATTAAATTATTTTTATATGATTTGTCAAACTTATTCACTTAATTTTTCATATTATATAAAATTAAATATTTAAAAAATACATAAAATGCATACCTAATTTTAATCGTCTTTTGTATTTTTTCATAGTGAAATTGAATGAGTAAATAAGTTATATATATATATCCTTGCAAAATCTATAATTAACAAGGATATATCCTTGTTTTAATATGCTTGCTGTAGGGCACTAAGTATCATGATGTTAAATTCTCCATCTAATGCATATTTATATATGTTTGAATCAATTCCTTATGTTATAGTTTGAACATTTAGGAGAAGGATTCATGCTTCACTTGCATGAACTATATCTAATGATATACTATTCCGTGGGTGAGACCATTTGTATTAATAATTATCTTATGTGTTTGTTGTGTTATATTTATGAAGTGAAATCTTGTCTTGTACAATTTATATTTAGGTGGAGACCGTAAGGACAATGAGGCGAAGTTAATCTCAAGAAGGAAGTGACATTCTAAATGTTGCACCAGTGATCTACTCTTACGTATTATTAGTTTCAACTAAGGATCATGGCTATTAAGAAAGAATGCTATAATTTGAGCCTTGAAAATTTGGATTCAAAATGTTGTAAACTTGGTCAAATATTTTTTTGCCTATGCATATAATGTTTATTGTTAATATATATATAGTGAGTGTTAAGAGCATGATATTCATATTAAGCCCGAATCTTATGAGCTTGAGCTTTTTGGAGAGTTGATCATTTACCATGGTGTCGGACCTTGGTTTGGTAAGAGGTCCTCGGTTTGAAACAGTACTTTACAATTTGAATATTTGATCCTCATTTGTTGATTTGAAAGTTCATGAAGGAAACACCTAAGTTCTAGACAGATTGTTGTCTCTTAGTTGGAGTTCTAATCACTTCAAAACATATGAAGTGTAATGTTATTGATATGCAACATCAAGTTTATGTGTCAAAAAATATCAAATGTATGCCTTTGTCTAAGACTCACAACTCTAAAAGTGACTTAACAACTTTCCTTAGTTTGAGTTGTCTAAGGATTGCATCGAGCTATCTTCACTTTTGTAAGATTAATCAACCCAAAAAAAAAAAAGCAACTAAGCACGACTAATAGAACATTAATGCAACATATTGTAATTATCACAATTTTGTAATCCTGATCTCTTATCCTCGATGTATTACATTTAAAAAAAAAATATTTGAAGAATAAAAAATTTGGAACAAATCAGAATGTCATAAATAAATTCTAAATTTAATGTATTTTAGAACTTAGAACTCTTTCAAAGGTAATAATACATTCTTATAATTGAGGCCCTTTGCGTATTTTGTCTATGAAAGGCTTTCAATATTGCATACACTTTAAGAATGATTTTACTTGTTACATGGATATTTCCAATGAAGTCAAAATCTGAAACCAAAGGTATTTTTCTGTATTTTCTAACTTTGTGGAAAAACATTGAGCCAAGAAAATGCAATGCCTTAGTTGGGAGGTAGAAATATAGGCATCTATTGCTTATTCTAGCTTAAGATGAGTGGTTTCCAAATATCCATGGCCCCTTACTCATAAAGCAAATGGAAAATGATCTGAAAACGCAACCGTCATCTCTTACTAAACGAAAAAAGCTTCATAGAATCATACTATCAAACTAGCACAGTATTTTATTCAAAATCATATGGCAGTTGGGATTCTGATTCTAGGCATCCAGATGAATTGAATTTGCATTATGTTAGAATTCTAACATGCTCAAGCATTACATGTATGGATTTTGAGTTTACTAATTATTCTTGTTTATTGTAGATAGTTTGGATTTATGATTTCATTTATGTAACTATAGGTTGTTAACCGGAAAAAAGAAAGGCTATGGAGCTTGCAACCGATATATGGAAACCTTAGGTTGCACTGTGTTAGAGATCTTAACTCGTCCACCCCCATATTCCCAATTGGAAGGTGCACGTATGACATTTCTCAGATGCATGACTTTATTTTCTTTAATGTTTTTTCTCCTTTTGTTCTTCTATTTGGTCCTCTTCAGTGTAGTTTCAAATTGATGAAATGTGGTGAGTTTGGCTCTGACTTTGAAAACATGATGAATTTATTATGAGATGAAATCTTGACCCAGTCTACCCTTTTGAAGGATTGAACATAGAAACAATCTACACCCTAATACATCTTAAAAATTAAATAAAAAACATATCTGAAATTATTTGGAATGGGTTGAGATGAAGAGCTTCTGAGATCAGTGCCCCTTGCCATTGGTGATTATCAGCAATGGGTTAATGGAATGGCTGGATTGTTCAATTTGGGATTTATAAAAAAAAAAAAAAATGGTTCAACCGGAATCCATCTATCTTGGATAATTGACAATTATAGATTATATTTTCCACTTCTGTGTATTGTTATGATTATTATTTCCTCAAAATTGTTTAGTTCCACCTTTTTCCCTATAGTTTGCAGTACTAAATAGGCTCAAATCATTGGCATCAACAGTTCTCTGTTGTCAGACATTTTGCAGTCATTCCATATATATATATATATATATATATTTAAATTTCTTATTTTGTAACTTCTGTTGTGGGACCCTTGCATTCCTGATTGTGTGACCTTCCCTGAAGGAAGGTTGATGCAGATGACACACTGGAACTCATGGTAGCAGATTCAAAATCTTGTTAAATTGGCAATTGATAACATTTTGAAACACCATGTATTTTATCATGGAATTGCAAGTTGATTGTTCAAATAAGGTTTTGACATGATTGTACTTATCTTATCAAGAGAAGCTGTAAATGCTGCCTGGACTGCCTCTGGACATACTGTGAAACTTGACTGGTGACTCATCCTCGGGATCAAAGTACTTTGTATATGCAAATGTTGACCATGTATCTTGCTTTGTGTTGCCGTGCATCATTACTCAACCTTGTGTTCCTTGAATGCTTTGTTCTTGTATTCCAAGGATATGATAACCAGATTTGTGTTAACATGCTTATATATTATTTGTAGATGTTGCCACTTAAGAAATCAAGTTTTAGTGTTATCTATTTCAAGTCTGTTAAAAAGTTAATTAACTTTCTGTTTAAATGGGAATGGGGGCGGTTCATCGCAGTATGTGAGGGATGAAAAAATTGTGGAGGAGAGTGCATTTTTTTTTTTCATCAGAATGGGGCACCGATCTGTTCTCTGTTTCTAATATAAGTAAACAGGCTCACAATTAGTATATTTACATGATGATCGATCTTATAACTTGGAATGACCATGTATCTCTGGATATTATATATTTGAGTTCCAATAACGGATTATCTCTCTTTGGCAGATACAGCATTATTTAAGTTAGCAGAAATTGAACCTCCTCCTGTTCTAATTCCTTGTCATCAGATGCTCAGATTTTATCCTCAAATGCTTGCAAGTCAACCCCAGTGATCGGCCTACTGCTGGTCAATTGCTGGACCATCCATTCGTGAAGAGGCCACTCCATGCTTTCTCTGGTTCTGCATCTCCTCGTACCAATGGAATACGACATTGAAAGCTTTAATTTGATCTAGCTACGGAACATCAAATACATATCAAGGTAATTAAGATATAACACCTTTTTTTCAAAGTAGTTTCTATTCTTTAGCAGATCATTGATCCTTTGACACTGGGTTTATCAATCTAGCTGGAAAATTGTATTCATTCCTTAGGCTAATGCTATTACATTATTTAATCCTCAGTGACACCTTATTTGTGATCATCATCTGGTGGAAGATTAGTTTGGTGGCTGATATTGCTGTATTTGACTGCTGCACGGGAACATATATACACGTAAAGATGTGATGGGTCAGCCATGATGCTCTCAGAGTAGAGCTGATGATTTTGTATAAAATGCCAATCCCATATGGATTGGGCTTTGTGTTTTATACTACTACTCATTAGCCGGAAAACAAATTGGTGAGACAGCATTGGTTTTGGATATTCTGATTTCTTGTAATTAGTTAGTGTGTGCAATTAGCAAGGTCATTTTTTGGTGAAAGGGCTGAGCGATGATGTTTGTATAATCAAATGTAAATATCGTGGGGAATGTGTATAAGTTAAGCCAAAGAAGGGAAGACAAAGATTCTTCAAACCCCTCCTGCATTTTGTTTGTTATATGAATCTGTTAATTATGTAGGAAAAGTTACCAAGAATGTGCCTTTTGTGTTCAAGTACAATGGATTGGATTGGATTGGATTGGATTGGATTGATCCTTACTCATAGGTGAAATTCAATATTTGTTCTAGTGTAATATTTAGGGTGAGTTTGGCTCAAAAAAAAAAAAGAAGATTTTCTAATGATTGGTTGTCATAGAAAAATATAAAGAAAATGAAATATAATTAATACTAGTTAAAAAGTTATGTATTTTGGATTATTTTTAGATTTTCTCTTTTTTTTTTTTAGAACTAAAATGTTTAGTTATATTATAGTAAACCGTGGACATTAAAATAAGTTAACACGTAACAATAAGTTGTATGTATCTTTTAACTCTTTATTATATATGTTTTTTTTTCTTAATATTTTCAGAATCAGATTCTCAGTTTAAACACTTAATATTCAATATTTTTTGTCTCATGAACATTGCGTTAATAAATATTATTTACAGATTAATCATATTTATAAGGTTGATAGTGATAATCAAAGCTTATATTCATTTGTCTTCTTACATTCTATTAAATAATTAACAAATGAAAACTTTGAAAAAATCAGGAGATGAAGGAATTTAGTTGTGGGTAAAAAAATATGAATAATACTAATGCAGTTCTTGAGTTAATTTATAATTGAAGTATAAAAGATGGGATTCTTTTCAAAGAAAAGTATAAAATGGGATAAGAAGTACGGACAAAATGATTAAACAAGGTAAATGATAGAACATTGGAATAAAATAGATATGTTGAATACAAGTAAGATACCAGCAAATATGATTTTGTAGAAAAATACAATACGAACAAGATATGAAAAAAATTGATAAAATCATTAAATATAAGTGAGGTTTTTAATAATGTGATTAAAGTTAAGTGTAGAAAATATGGTCAAATTAGAAAGAGAATGACTAAGATATGAAATATATCAATGATCAAGTAGATACATTGTAAACAAACTTGGTGGAGAAGTAAAGACTAAAGTGCAGGATCATAATCACTTTACCCGACCAACGTGACCAAAAGATAAAAAAAAAAAAAAAAAAGATAAGTTGTAAGAAGAAGAGAGGCGTGAAGGAATTTGATGTAGATGGTTTGGGAAATTGTTTATAGAAAACTTTCCTAATGTGCTGAACAAATAGAGAGATATGGGATCTGTGACATTGAAAGTGTACTTAGAGCATAACGAGGTATTAGTCAAGTATAAGTTCAATTAAGCTCTATGAAAGAGACATTAAAACCATAAAACAAAATAAGTTTAAAATATATTTAAAGATGGACAACTCATATAGACCACCATATAAATAAATTTTCTCATAGGGCGTTGCCCCTTTCAACCCCTACGAGTTGATTCTTAAAACACAAACAAAACCGATTCCCGGACTTCACAATCCAACACCTTGTAGCTAGTGAAGTTACTTTATTTGAATCAATTTCATTAAGTCGTAACACATTGATTATCAAACCCTAATTTTATACAAAGTTAAACGAGCGATAGCTTTGATATTTAATTTAGAGGGAATTTAATCCATGAAAACTTGTATATATAAAACTCTTAATTTATAAATTTATTTTAACAAAGAAAGAAAGGAACAAAGAATAATTTTATTTATTAGATTGATTTTCATGCAAAAAAAAAATCATTTTATTGAAGAAATATAATAGTCTTTTATTTTCTCAATGAAACTAACATTTTTATTTTATTTTATATATTCATAATTGTATTACATGGTTACAATATTTTGTTCTCATAGGACTCGATTTTGGTACCTCTCATATACCCGTCCCCCTCTTTACCACTTGAATCGGGGCTCAAGTGCATAGAAATAACAATTATTAGTCATTTTAATAAAAAATACATTGATTTTGAAAGTAACTTTAAGTTGAATTTCGATTTTGATTAATTATGTATATAGATACATGTCACCACTCCAAGATTATTTCTAATATTTAAAATATTAATTACTATTTATGAATTTTATTTTACTCATGATCTTTTTAGAATATTATCAGGGTTTTTAATTGGAATTAATTGATAGGTTTCCATTATTTCTATAATAAAATTAATTTTTGTTTAAAAATAAATTTCTTCCTGGGAAACCATGAATGAACGAAGGGAAATTTTTTAAAAGGTAAGAAACTTTGAAGGGGAAGAAGTAAGAGTTTAAAGTAAAAATAATTCAGTTTTTTTTTTAAAAAAATTAGACATCTAGACCTTTTTTTTTTTTTTTTGAAATATAAATTTCATTGATTCAAACTAATAATATATTCAAGGTGACATGATCAAATTTACTAAAAGCACTAAAGATGGTGCAACATCCATATTGTGCGATAACAAATAACTCGACACAAAGCCTATATATTTGAATATTCTAAGATAACCAAAATTCTAAGATTTAGGTTACTACAACTTATTGACCTAGATTTGAATTAATGTTTATATGCAGTGAAGATGCTTTACCAGTTGAATCGTCCACGCTACAAGCTAACAATAATGTGAAAACAAAACTCGTCGTACTAAGAAGACACAAAACACACGTCGCAACAAAGGCAGCGACGAAAACTAGAAAAAAAAAATACACATACCAAAAATATCAAATAAGTAGGAAAAAAATACGAAGAAGATGATTTCAAGCCAAAATTGGCAAAAATTCACCCCTCCTTTTTAAGAAAATCAACTAAAACAAAGCGATTGTAACAAGACACTCAAACGACTTTTAATCTGAAATCCTTCTTATGATCGAAGCGATGCGAGGAGAACCATCTAGGTATAGAAATGCGAGACTATAGCAAGAGGCGGAGGACATCTCAGACTTTTATCAAAATGTCATCGAGCTAATATTTTTGTATTTTTGTAGTATGGTGATTATTAAAAAAAAAAAGAGTTTATGTGAAATTTTTTATGAAAAATGAATTATTTTGGCTTAAGACTCAAGGCGAAGTGATTAATTGAATGATAAGAGAAAAGAAAAGTAGAAGAATCTACAGGAGAGAAACATGCTACTAAGCAGTGATGTCGAGAAAATATTTAAAATAAATAAATAAATAAATTTTCAAAATAATAACTTATATGTTTCTAAATAATGTTAAATTATCGTGACATTATAGATAAGATGATCGAGGCATCTCCTAGCTTAACCAGAGGTTTTGATTTCAAGTACTGGGAATACAGCTGTGTTATATGGTAGACCTTTATCATTTTTATGGTCTATTCCGACTCGAATAGAGATTAGTTTGAATGTGGTATGACTTAAAGATGTTTTTCATGTGTGCCTTGCAGTGCCTTTCAGACCTAACCAAAAAATAAAAAGTGTAAAAAAATATATTTAAAGCCCAATGTATACTTACCACATGGCGAAACCATAGTTAGTTATTATGTTTTAAAACGCACTGTAAGAACGGTTTTAAGCTTTAAAAAAGTCGACATCTGTGATTAGTGACCTTAACATTGGAAATGTTTGAAATTTTTAAGTTAATACGTGGTATGCTACAAAATTTACTTAAAAAATTTCAAGTAACAAGCAACGTTAGTTAGAATATTATTTTTATTTTAACTTATTTTAATAATTTTTAAAAATAACCTAAATATATCAAACCTAGAACTTCATAGCCTCCTGCTTTTTCTCACTCTAGGATTTAATGTTTAGCCCTGAATCATCGAGGAAGATGAGAATGCTGATGGGCGTGGGCACGAGTGTAATGGGCTTCTATGACCAATGTTTTTAAAACCGGAACGAGTTGGACGGTCCAATCGATCTGATAATCACTTTCGATTCGGTTCTTTGCCTAAGCAGTTGTCAAACAAAACCGCCTGGTTCGAATATCCACCATCCAATTTTAAAAGTCCAAATATCTTTTCTTCAGGCATTCGCACGATTTCAATGCATCAGTTTTGACACACTTTTAAGGCTGAACACCTAGATTCACGAGTGTTAATAATTAGGTAGTTATATTCTTCTCAGAATAGAAAATCAATTCCAGGCAACACCAAACCCAAAAAAGAATACCAGAAAGAATACTGAAGATTACTTGAAAGAGGTCAGAGCTAGCAAGTTAAGACATTAAGAAAATGGAGTATAGGGGTATGAAAGCCGAACATAGAGAATAAGGAAAAGAAAACCTCCTCAGAGCCTGGTTGCATTCAATTGAAACAGCTTCAACCTCCTTAAACTTGTGCCCAATCATCGTGTCAAGCAAAAATTGGTAAAAAAATCACTTTTTTTTAAACAATCAATTAAAACAAAACAGATTATAACAAAAAACTCAAACATAACTTTTAAAAATACAAAATCCTTTTTATAATCGAAACGATGCAGAAGAAATCATTTGAAAATATAAAAAATATGTTAAAATCGAAACGATCGAATCAATCTGACCGTCGATCGATATACTTTTGAATTGAACCGCCTGAATCCAGAACCGACGGTTCGGATATATTACACCATCAATTTTATGATCCATTCAAATGTTTACCGCCACAAAAGTCCAAATCACTTCTTCCCGAAACACGCACGATATCAATGAGCAGGTTTGACTTTTCCAAGATTCATGAGGATTAATGATAGGTGATTGTATTCTTCTTATAAGGAAATCATCTTTGTTATGGGCTTTCCATGTGGGATTGATTTTAAGTGGAAAAGCCTAAGGATAAACACACTACCTATGGAACTTGTATCATTTAAGACAAATATCTTTTGTATATAATAAAAATACTTAAGATTTAATATAATTAATTAGAGTTTGATATTTTGGGTTTAAATATTAAACGTAATTCATTTTATAAAATTTAAAATATTACTATATTTACACTTCTTTTTTAATAATATATTATTATATGAACAAAAATAGTTAAAATGAAATAATAATTTGACTTCCATATATTAAGTTAAATATTAAACATAATTCATTTTATAAAACTTTAGAATATTATTATATTTTCACTTATATTTAATAATATCAAATATAAGAGATAAATATTATAAATTTTAACTTATTTGTATATATTTTAAATTTTATTAATATATTATTTATTAATTTTCAAAAAAAATAATATATTTATTATATTACGGATTCTACTTGTCGATTGGATTAGTGAATCGTAAGCGATAAACTTTTGATTCCTGATAGATAGGTTTTAAAACATTGCTCCTATTAGTAATGGATCCTCATGTTGACTAAAACACCACACAAAAATAAAAAAAAAAGTGATGCTTTCGGTAGCAACCTCTCTTTAAGAGGATATATGATCTTCTTCTAAAATTTGTATGAGATGCCTCTTTTGTAAAATATGTCGGAGACTTTGAAGCAGGAGAAGCAACCTTTGGAATATTTCCAAGGACTTCGCAGATTTGAAGTCTTTGGGATTTTGGCATGGCATAAGAATCTTTTGCCATTGATCTTTGAGGGGTTTGTGTTTTTATTTATTTTCACTTGTAAAAATTTAAGAAAATCGAGTAAAGAGTTTGAAGATTCTTTTATAAAATCTATTTCAAATCAAAAACTGATGAAGTAGCTTGTCATCTTGCAAAATTTTGTTTTAATACTAGGTTTTGAACACCCTTTTATAAAATTTATTTAACGATTTTGTGGTCTACTCTTAAAATAACTTTTTTTTATTAAAAACATCATTTTGAAACTGATGAATACAAAGAACAATGATTAAAATCTCTTTTTTGATGATAGAATAATTTTCCTATGATCTAAAGCTCCCTAAATTTAGTGAAACCTTACTATATAAATTTTCTTTTGAAAATATTGTTTGAGAATTTCAGTCTATGTTTGAAGCATTTGTTTCTATAAAATTTGTATAAACATGGCTCTGATACCATTTTAGTGTAAGATCGATATATAAATTTGAACAATACAATAATTTGAATATATTTCAGAATTACTATATCGAACTTTCTAAGGTTACATTTATTCGATCCTGAGGCCAATTACACTTCCCACTAGTTTCTTTGGTCTCTCATAACCTAATTAAATTAAAACAAAAAATTTGAAAAGTAAATTATTTAAATTTAAATGTTCAACAAATTAAAATAAATTTAATAAATTTAAAAAAAATTATATTTAGTTTTTAGAAAATATTAAAGAAAGGAAAAAATGTTAGGTAAATTTATTTTGTGTCATATATATAAGCAAATATATTCTTAAAATGAGTTAGAAATTTATGAATTTTTAAATAAAAAAATGTAAATGTTACTTTAAAAGATGAAGAATAAAAATAAAGGGTTCTTTGATTCCTTATTTTGAAAACTATTAATAAGAACGATTTATAAAAATATAAAAAATACAATTTTGATGTTATTTGATAAGCACATTCTGGTTTTAAATTAAGTATTTTTATGTGTTCTATATAGTTTAAAAAAATGAATCGAATATGTTACCACTTATTTTTACATATTCTTAGCATTTGTAAAAGGAAAAATATACAAACATATGTTTTCATAGATATTTTATTTATACCTTAAACTTTATTTTGATCAAAATAAGATTTTACAGTTTACTCTCATAGCTCAAATTAACTTATAACATCACTGATTTCATTAAAATTATCAAACGATATTAAAAATAACCGTTATTTAATGATACGAGGCATATAGGACCTACTCTCCCTAACACTCTCTCTTCCTTCCTCTCTTCTCTTCATTACTATCTTCTCTATCTCTGTCTCACTTTGGACCCCTTATCGCAAACCCACCTACCCACCCCACCTACCACCACCTACATGGGCACAAGACTCAGCACTTTCCTGACCATTTTTTTTAAATCTAAATTTTCTTAAAAAAAAAAGAAAAACTGTAATTTTTATTAAAATTTGATTTTTTAGATTTCAAAATCTATTAAATAAAATTTCAATTTATTTTTAAATAAAAATAATTTATTGTTTTAAATCTACTAAATAAAATTTAAAAAAATTATTTTAATTTTTAAAATATACTAAATAAAAATTCAAATTTGATTTATTTTAAAAATATTAATAGATTATTCATTATTTAAAAAAAGTAAAATTTATTATACTTATGGATAGTTATTTCATTAAGTAAATTATATTTAAATTAAAATATTTAATATCATAATATAAATATTTTTATAATAATTACTAATATAATAAATTAAGGTAAAATTTAAAATAAACTTGATTTAAAAAAAAGAAACTCATCTATTGATATTTAGTATTAACTTAATACAAAACTAAAATGTATTAGTTTTAAATAAAAAATATTAAATATATTAAAACCCATCCATTTTGAATTATATTTAATTTAATCATTTGATTTTTATTTAGTAAATTTAAAAATTAAATAAATTTAAAAAATGAAAATAAATTTGAATAATTTATTTATGTTTTTTTTAAAAATTGAAATTTTATTTATTTAATAGAATTTAAAAATTAAATAAATTTTTTATTTATTTAATAAATTTAAAATAATAAATAATTTATTTATATTTTTTTAAAAATTGAATTTTTATTTAAGACATTTTAAAAACTAAAAATAAAATTATAATAAAAAATTTATGAGTTAAACAAATAAAATAAAAATAAATGGTTGGCTAGGTGGGGGGTTTGAGGCGGGTGGTAGGTGCAGGCTGAGTAGATGGGTCAAACAAGAGAAGAAAAGGAAGAGAGGGGTTTTCAAATAGGGGGAGGGTGATACACTATGATGGGTCCACGTACATGACTTTTTTGAATAATCCACGTACATGACTTTTAGTAGCTCTTTTAATAGAATCAGTCAAAATATATGGGCTAATTTACGGAAATAAATTGATTATGATCTTGGACCAAAATGAAATTTAAAATATCAATAGAGAGAGAAAACAGTTTTTAAAAACAGAAAACATTTTTAAACATATAAGATCCAAGCATACCCATATTGATAAACAGGAAGAAGAGAAGCGCGAGAAAAGAGACAATGGAGAGAGAGATAGAGCTGCCCTGAACTTCCCTCATCTCCTACCTGTTAGCTA
Organism: Tetrastigma voinierianum; assembly: GCA_016808115.1. Classification (NCBI taxonomy): domain Eukaryota; kingdom Viridiplantae; phylum Streptophyta; class Magnoliopsida; order Vitales; family Vitaceae; genus Tetrastigma; species Tetrastigma voinierianum. Next base: position 9,463 of record JAEQBH010000645.1, on the reverse strand, counting down.
GATAGGTTTGCTCGCTATCTTCAAGTGAAATTAAAACCCTCTCGATCTGTACTGTCTTATTGAAATTTTGGGGGTAGAAACCGATAATGGCTTCCACAAGCTTCTTTGGAGCCTCTTCTTCTTCTTCTTCTTATCCACAATCAAAAGTTATGATATTCTTGAGTTTTAGTAGGCGAAGGCATGAAACCTTCCCACTTTTTCACCGATCCTCTTCCAAGCTCTGGTTAAGAGAGAGGCATTCGCACCTTCAGAGATGATGAACAACTCGGCGAGGAGCGAGTGCCTCTGAACTCTTGAAAGCGTCGAAGATTCAAGGTCTTAAGTAATTATTTTCTCGAAAACTATGCTCATTCGGATGGTGTTTGGATGAATTGGCAGGTCAAGATCATGGATACCGAGGAAAGATGTAGGACTACTTGTTTTTTCAGATTTTCTATCATGTGGATGCATCCCGTATACGAAATCCAAACGAGGCGTTTCGAGAAGCTTTGCGGGTTATGAAGAAAGCGGAAGGACAAGGAAAGGTAGGAAGGTGGAGGACGGCCTTGAGAGAAGCGAGCAATCTTTACGGATGGCATCTACAACAACAAGACGGAGTAAGTTATCCATAAATCAATTTGATTTCTTTCCAAAACTATGTTTAGGCACTAGGAATTAATAGTTTTTCAGTTTCTGACGTAATGAAGTTGATTGAAATATTTAGGATTATAAAAATTAATTGTGCCTTCATTGCCATAACAAAATTGTTGGCCCAATAGTTTTGATAGAATAGACTTTCATAAAATACTACAAAATTTTAAAACATAATATATATATATATATATATATATATATATATATATAAGAACATTAATTTTGTATATGCGGGATAAATAGAGTTATTTACGAATTTAAGGAGTTGAGAAATAGGGTTTTCAAATTTACAACTTATAGTTAGATGTTGAATCCTATATCAAAAATGAGGCTTCAAGCGTTACAAGATCTAAAATGAAAAAGAATAAAATGTTTGCTCCTACAAGGTTTCTAATTGCCATGGGCTAGTAAAGTGTTTGTAATAAACTAATATTTTGTTTCATAATCACCATTCTCTATTATGCTATAAATGAAAGTATGGCACGCAAGCAACTAAAGTAACAAAATTTATGTTTTATTTTTAGTTCGTATGCACACTTGAGTACAAGAAAAATGTGCGTATGTAATTGAACTAATATCTTTTATGCATTTAGTTTTATTATTATTTCTTTGTTATAAAGATGTCAAACTTAATGTATTTTACTCACCGTTGTTGATCATTGCTCAACATGTTGTACTTTTATAAATGGCAGGTATGAATCCAACCATATTAAGAAGATGACGAATAGGATATTTCACCAATTGAATTGTAAGAGGCTTTATGTTGGTACCAATTTAGTTGGTATAGATTCCCGCATAAACAAGGTGAATTTGTTGTTGCATATGGGATCAAATGATATTCGTATTATTGGAATATATGGGGTTGGTGGAATAGGTAAGACAACATTGCAAAGGTATATACAATGAACTTTCTCGAGAATTTGAATGTATGAGCTTTCTTGAAAATATTGGAACAATCTCCAATACCCAAGGTTTACCTCACTTGAAAAGTCAACTTCTTGGTGATATATTAGATGGAGACCAAGGAACAAGTATGATGAACAAAAGAGTTTTTATTGTTCTCGATGATGTTGACCATTTAGAGCAATTAGAATGTTTAGTTGAAAATGGTGGATGGCTTGGAGAAGGAAGTAGAGTCATCATAACAACTAGAAATAAGCATTTGTTAACCGCACAAGGAGTGGATGATATGTATGAGGTTCCAGAATTGAATTTTGGGGAAGCCGGAGAACTTTTCAATTTGTATGCCTTTCAACAAAATGTTCCAAAATTAGAGTTTATAAACCTCTCACTCCGCATGATATATTATTGCCAAGGCCTTCCGTTAGCTTTGAAAGTTCTAGGTTCTCTCTTGTTCAATAAAACAATTCCTCAATGGAAAAGTGAATTGCATAAATTAGAAAAGAGAACACAGAAATGGGAAATTCACAATGTACTTAAAAGAAGTTATGATGGATTAGGTGCGTACGAGGAAAAAATACTCCTCGATGTTGCATGTTTTTTTGGAGATGAAGACAAGGATTTTGTTTCAAGAATATTGGATGGTTGCAATTTCCATGCGGAAATAGGATTAAAAAATCTAAATGATATGTGTCTTATAACTATCCCATACAACAAGATACATATGCATGATTTAATTCGACAAATGGCATGGGAAATTGTTCGTGAAGATTATCCTCACAAGCCCGATAAATGGAAGCCAGTTATGGGATCCCGAAGTGATATTGATAGACGCACTTACGACATACAAGGTAAGAGCCAAGTACATAAATCCACTTAAGTTCTAGTTGAAGATTTAAACTTCAATTACCATATTATTCTTGTATAAGAATTTAAAGCATATGATCAGGTAAGAGTCAAATGCATAAATTCAATTAATTAAGCTCTAGTTGAAGATATAAACTTCATAATATCATTATTATATAGTAATGTATCACGTCATATAAGTTTGAGTTAATTTATATTGTATTTGCCTTGTCCTTGTTATTTTTTAGGGAATACATGGAGTTGAAACACTCTCCTTGGACTTGTGTAAGTTAAGAAGAGTATGTTTCAATCCAAATGTTTTGGCAAAGATGACTAAACTTCGATTGCTCAAAGTTCATTCAAGCGACTTTTCATATTTTTCGATGAAATTTGTTCGGGACAAGAATATGATGATATAGTGAAAATACTTCTAAAAATGAAACTTGGCCTGGATTTTGAATTTCCTTCTTATGAGCTAAGGTATCTTTGCTGGGATGGATATCCTTTAGAATTTTTACAACCAAATTTTGATGGAGAGAACCTTATTGAACTACACTTGAAGTGCAGCAACATTAAACAAGCGTAGCGAAGACAGTACTATTGTTATTTAAAAATGAATTCTTTTGCTTTATATTGATCTGAGAATTTAGGTAGTTATTTCTTTTATCGAAACAAATTTTCTTTTGTTCTGATATCTTGAAAAGGGTTAAGATCACATTGATATGAGTCATTCAAAGAAGCTTATTCAAATGCGAGAATTCTCAAGCATGTCAAATTTAGAGAAACTAATTCTAGGAGGTTGTGTAAGCAGTCGAAATTCACCCGTGGTGTTTTAGAGAAACACACATGGGTGAGTGGTGTGTTAAGCAGGGTTTGCAAGTAGCATTATCAACTTGGAAGCTCTTGTATTTCTTGATCTCTCTGAGTGTTCAAGCTTTGACAAGTTTCCTGAAATTCAAGGAAATATGAGAAGTTTAAAGGATTTACATTTGTGCGGGACTGCTATTAGAGAACTTCCAAATGGCATTGACTTCGAATCTGTTGTGTCTTGATCTCGATTTTTGCTCCGAGTTTGAGAAATTTCCAGAAAGCAGACAAACATAGAAAAGTTTAAATGGCTTTATTTAAACGAACTTCTTGTAAAAATTGCCAGCAGTGTGCCAATTGGGAATCTCTCTCAATTCTTGATCTCTCAGATTGCTCAAAGTTTGAAAAATTTCCGGAGAAGGTAGGAAATATGAAAAGCTTAAAGAAGCTTTGTTTAAATAATACTGCTGTTAAGGATCTCCCAGATAGCATTGGAGACTTGGAATATCTTGAAGTTCTTGATATCTCTAATTGCTCAAAGTTCGAGAAATTTTCGGAGAATGTAGGAAATATGAAAAGAGTAAAGAAGCTTTGTTTAAGTAATACTGCTGTTAAAGATCTCCCAGATAGCATTGGAGACTTGGAATATCTTGAAGTTCTTGATCTCTCAAATTGCTCAAAGTTCGAGAAATTTACGGAGAAGGTAGGAAATATGAAGTTTAAAGAGCTTCGTTTAAATATCTTTTGTTGGTGGGATCTCGGATAGCATTGGAGACTTGGAATATCTTGATGTTCTTGATCTCTCGAATTGCTCAAAGTTCGAAATTTCGGAGAAGGTAGGAAATATGAAAAGTTTAAAGTTGCTTCGTTTAAATAATACTGCTGTTAAGGATCTCCCAGATAGCATTGGAGACTTGCAATATCTTGAAGTTCTTGATCTCTCACATTGCTCAAAGTTCGAGAAATTTTCGGAGAAGGTAGGAAATATGAAAAGTTTAAAGGAGCTTCGTTTAAATAATACTGCTGTTAAGGATCTCCCAGATAGCATTGGAGACTTGGAAAATCTTGAAGTTCTTGATCTCTCACATTGCTCAAAGTTCGAGAAATTTCCAGAGAAGGTAGGAAATATGAAAAGATTAGAGGTGCTTCGTTTAAATAATACTGCTATTAAGGATCTCCCAGATAGCTTTGGAGACTTGGAATATCTTGAAGTTCTTGATCTCTCGGATTGCTCAAGTTCGAAATTTCCGGTAGGAAATATGAAAGTTTAGTGGGCTCGTTTGAATATCACATTTATTGGGATCTCCCAGATAGCATTGGAGGCTTGGAAAATCTTGGAGTTCTTGATCTCTCACATTGCTCAAAGTTCGAGAAATTTCCAGAGAAGGTAGGAAATATGAAAAGATTAAAGGTGCTTCGTTTAAATAATACTGCTGTTAAGGATCTCCCAGATAGCTTTGGAGACTTGGAATATCTTGAAGTTCTTGATCTCTCAGATTGCTCAAAGTTCGAGAAATTTCCAGAGAAGGTAGGAAATATGAAAAGTTTAGTGGAGCTTCGTTTAAATATCTTGCTGTTAAGGTCTCCGAGATAGCATTGGAACTGGAATCTCTCTTAATTCTTGATCTCGAATTGCTCAAAGTTCGAAATTTAGGAAGGTAGGAAATATGAAAGAAGTTTAAAGCATCTTTGGTTACAGAATACTATTGTTAAGGGTTTGCCAGAGGCTGGTGACAATATTGGAGAAGTAATATGTGAAGAGAGTAATGGAAATCATTTGAAAGGCAGTGATGATTCCAAAGCTGATGCGGTGGAGGAGGAGCCACAATATGAAAGCTTGAAGAAGTCATGTTGCTGGATCTTCTAGGGAACTTTGGTGACAATGGGTCAGTAGTACATGAAGAGAATAATATTGGAAATCGTAAGAAAGAAGTCGATTGGGCTGATTCCTTCCCTACCCATGAAGTAGTTGATTCATTTCCTACCATGGGATTCAGCTGGATCTTCCTAGGAATTTTGAAGTGATAATTATGGCTCAGTACTACAACTTGTGAAGAGAGAGTACTTGAAATCCAAGTCGGGATGATTCCTTCACTGCCAGGCCACATGAGTGGAGGGCCAGCATGTAAAGATTTGGAGCACCCAACACCAATCTCTCACTTTGATCATCCAACTCCATCAATATTAGGTACTACATTATTTCCTCTACTTCTCTTTTCTTATATATATATATATATATATATATATAAATTCCCAACATCTCTCATTTCTTTATATATATTATTATTGATTCATGTGGCGGAATTTTATAAATTTGAAACTTTTGGAGAAGTTGATCGTTCTGCCTAGTATTGGACCTTGGTCTTGTAAGAGTCACTTGGTTTGAAACCGTATTTTAAAATTTCTGAATATTTGATCTCGTTGTTGATTTGAAAGTTCATGAAGGAAACTCCTAAGTTCAAGACAGATTGTTGTCTCTTAGTTGGAGTTCTAATCACTTCAAAACATATGAAGTGTAATGTGCTTGATATGCAACATCATGTTTATGTGTCAAAAATATCAAATGCATGCCTTTGTCTGAGCTCACAACTCTAAAGGCCAACAACAACTTTCATGGGCTTGAATTTATGTCTAGGATTGCATCTGAGCTATCTTCCACTTTTTGTAAGATTAATCCAACTTTAAAAAAAAAAAAAAAACAACTAAAGGACTAATAGAACATTAATGCAACATATTGTAATTATCACAATTTTGTAAACCTGATCTCTTATCCTCAATATATTACATTTTAAAAAAATATATTTGAAGAATAAAAAATTTGGAACAAATCAGAATGTCATAAATAAATTCTAAATTTAATGTATTTTAGAGCTTAAGACTCTTTCAAAGGTAATAATACATTCTTATAATTGAAGACCCTTGCATATTTTGTCTATGAAAGGCTTTCAATATACATACACTTTGAGAATGATTTTACTTGTTACATGGATATTTCAATGGAAGTCAAAATCTGAAACCAAAGGTATTTTTTCATGTTACTACTTTGGCGGAAAAACATTGAATAGAAAATGCAATGCCTTGGTTAGGGAGGTAAATATAGGCATCTATTGCTTATTCTAGCTTAAAGATGAGTGGTTTTCAAATATCCATGTCCCCTTACTCATAAGCAAAATGGAAAAGTAATCTGAAAACAGAGAATCATCTCTTACTAAACGAAAAAAGCTTCATAGAATCATACTATCAAACTAGCTTCACAGCATTTTTATTCAAAATCATATGGCAGTTAAGGATTCTGATTCTAGGCATCCAGATGAATTAGAAAATTGGCATTATGTTAGAATTCACAACATGCTCAAGCATTACATGTAGTTTGAGTTTACTAATTATTCTTGTTTATTGTAGATAGTTTGGATTTATGATTTCATTATGTAACTATAGGTTGTTAACCGGAAAAATAAAGGCTATGGGCTTGCAACCGATATATGGAGCCTTGGGTGCACGTATGACATTTCGCAGATACATGACTTTATTTTCTTTAATGTTTTTTCTCCTTTTGTTCTTTTGTTGGTCCTCTTCAATTAGTTATTCAAATTGATGAAATGGAAATTGGTTGAGTTTGGCTCTGACTTTGAAAACGCTGATGAATTTATTGTAAGGATGAAATCTTGACCCAAAGTCTACCCTTTCTGAAGGATTGAACATAAAAACAATCTACACCTAATACATCTCAAGATTAAAATAAAAAGCATATACAAATTATTGGAATGAGTTAAGATGAAAAACTAGAGATCACTGCCCCTTGCCATTGGTGATTATCAGCAATGGGTTAATGGAATGGCTGGATTGTTGCATTTGGGATTTATTAAAAAAAAAAAAAAAAAAAAAGGTTCAACCGGAATCCATTTATCTTGGATAATTGACAATTATGAATTATATTTTCCATTTCTGTGTATTGTTAGGATTATTATTTCACTCAAAATTGTTTAGTTCCACCTTTTTCCCTATGGTTGCAGGACTAAATAGGCTCAAATCATTGGCATCAACAGTTCTCTGTTGTCAGACATTTTACCAGTCATTCCATATAAATACATACATATATATATATATATATATATATATATATATATATATATATATATATATATATAGATTTATATTTCTTATTTTAACTTCTGTTGTCAGGACCCTTGCATTCCTGATGGAAGGACAGTGCGAATGACACTGGAACTCATGGTAGCAGATTCAAAATCTTAAATTGGCAATTATTTTATAACACCATGTATTTTATCATGGAATTGCAAAGTTGAATGCTTCCAAATAGGTTTGACATGACTATTGCTTATCTTATCAAGAAAGCTGTAATGTGCCTGGACTGCCTCTGGACCTTCTTTTCTTGAAACTTGGTAGTGACTCATCCTTGCAGGAGCTTTGATGCTAAGTTTTTACTGCCAACTTTGAAAAGCAAGATTTTAAGACTTGTAGATTTGCACTGTTCCTCGGGATCAAAGTCACTTTGTATGAATGTTGACCATGTATCTTGCTGTGTTGCCGTGCATCATTACTCAACCTTATGTTCCTTGACTGCTTTGTTCTTGTATTCCAAGGATATGATAACCAGATTTGTGTTAACATGCTTATTAATATTGTTGTAGATGTTGCCACTTAAGAAATCAAGTTTTAGTGTTATCTATCGAAAGTTCTATGCAAAGTTGATTGGAAGGTCTCTGTTTAGAAATGGGAATGGGGGGGCGGTGCATCATAATATCATGTGAAAGGGATGAAAAAACAATTGTGGAGGAGAGTGCATTTTTGTATCCATCAGAATGGGTTTTTATTCCTACTCTCATTTCTAATATAAGTGAGCTAACCACAATTAATATGTTTCATGATGATCAATCTTACAACTTGGAATGATGACCATGTATCTCTGGATGTTATATATCTTTAGATTTAATAACGGAATATCTCTCTTTGGCAGATGTAAGCATTATTTAGGATTGGCAAGGGTGAACTTCCTCCTCTTCCTAATTCCCTTGTCATCAGATGCTCAAGATTTTATCCTCAAATGCAAGTCAGCCCAGTGATCAGCCCACTGCTGCTCAGTGCTGGACCATCCATTCGTGAAAGTACTCCGCCTTTCTCTGGTTCTGCATCTCTCGTACCAATGGGAATCTGACATTAAAGCTTTAATTTGATCTAGCTACGGAACATCAAATACATATCAAGGTAATTAAGATATAACACCTTTTTTTTAAAGTAGTTTCTATTCTTTAGCAGATCATTGATCGTTCAGACACTGGAGTTTATCCAATCTAGCTGGAAGAATTGTATTCATTCCTTAGGCTAATGCTATTACATTATGTAATCCTCAGTGACACCTTATTTGTGATGATCTGGTGGAAGATTAGTTTGGTCAGCCATGATGCTCTCAGGAGTAGAGCTGATGATTTTGTATAAAATGCCAACCCCATATGGTTGGGCTTTGCGTTATATACTACTACTCGTTTGCGTTATATACTACTACTCGTTAGCAGGAGTGTGACAGCATTGGTTTTGGATATTCTGATTTCTTGTAATTGGTGTGTGCAATTAGCAAGGTCATTGTTTTTGGGTAGAAAGGGCTGAGCGATGATGTTTGTACCAGTCAAATGTACATATCATTAAGAATGTGTGTAAGTTAAGCCAAAGAAGGGAAAACAGAGATTCTTCAAACCCCTCCTGCATTTTGTTTGTTATATGAATCTGTTAATTATGTAGGAAAAGTTAACAAGAATGTGCTTTTTGTGTTCTAGTACCATGGATTGGATTGGATTGATCCTTACTCTTAGGTGAAATTCAATATTTGTTCAAGTGTAATATTTAGGGTGAGTTTGGCTCCAAAAAAAAGGAAGATTTTCTCATGTTTGGTTGTCATGAAAAATATAAAAGAAAAATGAAATATAATTAAAACTAGTTGAAAATTTATGTATTTTTGAATTATATTTTAGATTTTTTTATTTTTTTATAACTAAATATTTTAGTTATAACGTGGTAAACTGCGGACATTAAAATAAGTTAACACTTAAAAATAAGTTCTTAAATTTATTTTTTGTATTAATCTTTTTAACTCTTTATTATACTTTTTTTCTCAATATTTTCAGGAATCAGATTCTCAGTTTAAACACCAATATTCATGCATTTTTTGTCTCATGTTTGACTTGCGTTAATAAATATTATTTAGATTAAGCATATTTATAAGGTTGATAATTATTAATCAAACTCAACATTCATTTATTAT